>JAOBRG010096883.1:0-20136 GCA_027574985.1 Umimayanthus nakama | reverse complement strand
AGCAATTTATTGATTGATTAAAATTTTGCCAAAAATATTTTTAAAAAATTAGAATATTGCTTCAGAAAATCTCATAAATTCTAAAAATCTCCACATTTTCTAAAAATCTTTCTAAGGTCTAAAAATCCCAAAAAAATCCGGATTTTTTTATCTAGGCCTAGTCGAAATAGGTTTCTTTTGGTTTACGATTTTACAAACTCACAAGTGCAGCGGAACCCCGTTAGTAAGATCACTAACAGTTCACAAAAATTAGGTGGTATTAACGTGGTAGGGCCAAATTTCATAGCTTCAAGGGGCTAATGACAAATACATTGCAATAGCACTTCTTGAACAACTATTTTCTTCAATAGACAAATTAAAATGTTGATAAAATTGTAAAAAGCACTTTAAATATCTAACAACACATAAAGCACTTATTGAACTCGACCAATAAATTGTAAAGCAAATTTTAGTATGCAAGACGGTTGAGGGTCCAAAATTAAAAAGATTCACAGAAAAAGAAGCAAAATGCTACAAAAAAGGAAGCCACATCCAGTGGCGGATCCAATGGGGGTGGGGGGTTGGGGGCCTGTGCTTCCCCCCCCCCCTTTTTGTTTTTTCCCTTCTATAACAAAAGTGAAACTTTGCATCGAAAATTAGTACTAAACGAGTATGAAAACTCAACTAGACTCTTATCAAACTAAACGAGACTCAAGTTTTCAAAATTTTTTGTGGGGCCCCAGATCACCCTAGAAAGCTCGCGCCTTTTGTGCTCGTTGGTGCCCCTCTCTTTTGAACATCCTGTACCCGCGCGTGATATGAACAATAAAATCATACTTTGCCAAGGTCAGTCGTTCTGCTTTGTAATTGGTTCAACCAGAAGACTTTGTTATCAAAGTCGTTTCCATTATGCTACGTAACTTAACTGCTTTTAGTTTAGTTAAGTAACAGGGCCGGGTTGTAATAATGTTGTAATAATGTTGATAATAAAAATTGAGAAAACCGGCTGTTTGATTAGTTAATGACAGAGATCACTGAAAATAAAATGTCATAGGCGTCTTGGTTTTCTCAAGTGGCCGTATTAACGGGTTAAATTACAAAGAGTTGTACGAATTGGGAATTTTAAAAAAGTGGCCGTTGGCCGTATTATTAGAGAGACCGTATTAACGGGTTTTCTTATAAGTGAATGTATGGCCATTTTTCCGGGCCAAAGTAGTGACTGTAACAACAAGGTCAATGACCTGTTATCGGGGTGGGTTTCACTGTACTTACTGCTTTTGAACAAACTTTTTGCGTTTATGTCCAAGTTAACTCCATTTTCAACATTTAACCTTATCCTAATTTGGACGGGCACACCAGCACGCACATGGCTAAACGAGCCGTGGCAGCTCTCCCGCTCCTTTTTGCAACTGTTTTTTCTATTCAAACTCATTTTGCATTGCTGTCTCGGCTAATGTGGAAAATTATTGATAAAACTCAGTTTTTTTTTAAAAGTATTCATGGAAGATTATGGCACGGGAGGGGGGGGTAATTTTTTTGTGTTAAGGTGAGAACTTCAAACAGTTAATATTTGGTGTTTATGAGTTACATTTTATTTTACTTAATGCTCTCGAAGATAAAGACAAGGAAAGTTTTGAAGCCGTCAAAAAGTTAGAGAAAGGTCATTTGCCAAGATTTGTTGCTAATGTTAGGTGAATAAACATTTCATGCTAATGGCTATATATCGAAATTTGCAAACTTTTTCAATAACGGCATATTTCTCTGACAAAATTAGCCAGCGTAGCTGGTGTTTCAGTCGCTGGAGAAGGAGAAGATAAATGGCGAGAGAATACAGCGGGGGGAAGAAAGAAAAGAGAGAAGAAGGGAAACGCAGCCGTCAAGCGGTAGTTTTTAATAGAAATTAGAGAAATTTTTTGAATTAGCGGCTTCTGAAAGCCATTAATTCCCACTGGCTGATATCGCTTATATGTTATCGGAATTTACTGCACGCACGAAAGCATCTGACATGGCTATCTTCTCCGGTCTAAGTTGATTTAGATCGTTGAACCTGACTACATCCTTCACTGCTCTGAATCCCAGAATGTTTTTCCCCAAGATGCAAGCGTTCCTCTGTTGCAACTAGAGCATTTACTGAAGGACTACTTTAAGATTCAGCATTCATTTGCGCCAATACAGGTCCCGCCTTCACCACCTTTGGAATAACTGAAAACCTTGGGCTACTATCAGCAGACTTGAGAGAGAAGACATTCTTCTAGAAGTGTTTAACACGTTGGTCGATTTTCATCCGGCCAACATCTTCATCAGCACTGTACACACGCCACTCATCCTGTACAAGGCTGACATCCAGCTGTGGTTGTAGCTTTCTTGCAAGTCTTGCGATTGATTTGCCATAGGTTGTTTTAGCTCTCCTGAGGGGGTTCAGAAATCCTAATGCCTTTAGCAGAGCATTCTGAACATTCGACTGCAGGTAAGTGACGGGTGTGCTATAGAACGTGCGAATGCCAAGAAATACTGTCTAACGTTAATCTGGTTTCATCTTGGCTACCACGTCTGCCGCGTTTCCACAAGCAATGTCAGAGTTGGAAAGCTGATTCTTTGCACTGCAACCGATGCTTACCAGTTCACTTCCGAATTTGTTTTCATAGAATTCTTTCTTGAGGAATCTGACAGCACGATTTTACACTTTCTATCATACAGAATGTGAACTTGTGGAGAGCTCCTCTGAAACAGTCCCAGAAAATCTTCAAACACAGGTCAGTGAAACATTGCTGATAAACTCAAGCTTGGCCTTCGTTCTTTCGTTTTCCTTATGACTTACCTTCTTCGCAACTTTTTTGACGAAAATGCTCTTCGGGGTTGTTTTGGCAATCCTATTGTTCCAAACTAGATCAATCGCACAGCAGGGCCTACACTAAGCCAACTAACCTCAGTGTGTTGCTGGAATTTGTGATTTTCTGACCCTATCAAAGATTGCAGTTCTTCAAAATTTTCTATTCCTGCAGCAATGTGCTTGAACATGGAGTGGATGTCTTAGTCTAGATGTTAAGAGAAATTTTTATCCCGATATGTGCGGGTTTTTTTTTAAAAGAATGAAACTTCCCAGGTTTGTAGACCTATAGGCCCTTTGTACTTTTGGATATAAAGCCATTGCTGAAATCTTCTCTAACAAGAACAAACTGTTTTTAAAAATATGCTGATTCAGCACTTTTCCCCATACGTTTTCAGTAGCTGTTGCTTTGATTTTAAGGGCTCTTGATTTTTTGTATTATTTGTCTGATACAAAGCATTCTGGAATATTTTAATGACTACAAAAGGGAAAAAAGCTAAGATACAAACCAGTTCCAAAACGTTCTCGACGAAAAAAGCCCCTTAAACGCTTGCAACACATTCCATTCTCGATGATTAAATCTAGCGTTACATAATCGTTATGAAATGCTAAATGTAAAGCGATAAAATAATAATGCGTTAAACGACAACATATCAGAAAAAAATGACGGTTTGAAAAAAGACCTCTCTGGAATAAAGACCGAGTAACTGAGCGACTGGAACCTAGTAAAGCACACAGTCATGGCGGCACCCATGAAGAACACTGCTTCTCTGCAAGTACTAGGTAAGTGTCTTGCTTTTTAACGCAAGGCTGACTGTAGTCAAGTTAGTAATTCATGTTTTGGTAATTTTACCTCAAAATGGCGGATACGATCAACTGACGTCAATGTATCTCGTGCAGAAAAAGTAGAAACGAGCCTCTTGTGTGTCCAGCTAATTCTAAACAATCAGACGCGGGAGCTGGCTACCGTTCATTAGCTCTCAGCTTGTCCGAGATCGAAGGGGTAAGCGAAAATCCTTTAGATTTCAATATCAACGGGCTTGATAGCGGAAGTGGCATTAAGTTAATTCTAAAGATTAGCAATGCCTGCTGGCACAAATTGTGCAGAAACCAGATTGATAGCACCAAGATAAAACAGGCGGTTAAGAGAAAAAATGACACAGAAGTCAATTCCAGCAAAGTCAGTCCTACTAAAACACGACGTTCATCTGGCGCCAGTGCTCAAAATAATGAAAAAAAAAAGAAAAGTGTTTCTTTTGTGATCAAGCTGACATTGTGTTACCAAACTTTTATCTGAACTAGCAGGCCAGCTGGCATTATGGTGGCAATCGATGCTACATATCACAAGAGGTGCAGCGTGGTATTTTACGATGGCGCAAGAAAGCACGTTAGTGGGAATGCAGGAGAAAGCGAAAATAACCGCTTGTACGCCATAGCTTTTGCTGAGTCTGTGTCCTACATAGAACAGGCGAAGGAATCCCAAAACTCTATGTCGTTAGTTAATTCGGCAGAGCTAAGCAAGCTTTTCTCAAGCATACTAGATGATTTGGGTTTGGATCAGGAATCGAGGGTCCATACCACCCGTCTTCGAGAGAAGCTCGAATTTGAAATACCGGACCTTGTGTCTTATAATCAAGGGCCGAGATGTCAAAATAACATTTGATCAATTTATGGGGGAAGTGATTCGTAAAAGCTCGCGAGGTTGATAATGATACGGAAGCAAAGCATCATTGCTAAAGCGGTCGTGACAACAAGTCTTTTGAAGGTTCGTTTCCAGCTAACTGCCAAGATAATAGCTTCCCAGTATCATTGAAAAGCACTAGTAGTTAGTATGATCTTGGACTGGCCATGCTCCAAGGATAATTTGTTTGACACGGTTACAAGTAGCGACTCTATTGCTCAGGTAATAAGTTTTAATTATGTTAAGAAACAAAAGAATACCGGTAACAGTGATGGCGGAGATTTACCAAAGCCCGTCGCTCGATACAACAAACAGCCCGAAACTCCGGTTCCCTCATACACTTGGAACAAGAGCCTCATTGACTGTCTGTGTAGACTGGGCTTTCCACTGCTTATGATCGTGTCATGTCAATCTTGGCCGATGCTGCAAACAGTGTTTGTTACCGTTTTGAGCAAGCGGGCGTGTTGTGCCCACCCAGACTACGGAAACATGTGTTTAAAACAGGAACTCTAGACAATATCGACCATAATCCGGGCGCAACGGCTGTCAAAGATTCATTTTGCGGCATAGCGGTGTACAGCACTCAACTTTTGACAAGCCTCGGAGTGATGCATTCCAGATGCAGTCCATGAGAATTTTCTGGGCAAACGACAAGTGAAAGACCTACCGGATCAATACACAAATATTCCTCCCACTATACCGAAAACAAGTAAGCCGATCATTCCTCACTCGATAGGACCAACAATGCTACCGAAATATAAAAGCGAGGAAATGCTCTCTAAACAAAAGATTGGCTCACTCAAGTCAAACTTCGTTTTGGAAAAGAGAAGCTCACAGATGATCAGTTTATTCCTTGGGCTGCTTTTCACGCTTCTTTACTCCCACCACCGCAGCACGTGGCTATTGTCATTGCTCTCTTACCACCTTTTCAAGAGAATGCACACTCTGTCGCAACTGAATGCACACTCTGTCGCAATGGTACGCCATGGCGTGAATGACTCCCGTTATTGCAGTGGACCGGCCACTTTTTGCTCTCGCAAAGCAAATACAATGGAGCTAGCCGGAAACCCATGGAGAGAGTAGATGTGTAGTGATGTTTAGTGGCCTCCACGTAGAAATGGTAGTGCTTAAGGCTCTTGGAGGGTGGTTGGATGGAACTGGCTGGGTCGCTGCACTCTAAGAAGCAGACGTTTCTACACCTAACACTGCAGAGTCGTTCTGAAATTAAGTCATCTGGCGAAAACCAGGAGAGCACACCAGGTAACAGCCGCTGCACTACATGTTATTCGCGAATCTGCATATGTCGAATCTGAGGCAGTTCTACCGACAACTGAACAACCCTTAACAAGAGGTGCGACAAGATGGCGTCCGAACAACCACATTTTTTGTTCTGGTCGCAAGTTTTGGGACTAGAACTCCTGATGTTCGAGCTGGTGAGAGCCCTTAAAAAGAAACTTCAACTTCTAAGTAGAGTCTGTTGCCGCCATGATGCCATGGATTATGTCTTGGACCATGTGAACTATGTGAGATATTGTACAACTCAAGGATTCTCACCCAAAGGTCTTTGAGCACTTTGAATCTGGTGCGTTTGTTGTTAACAAGACCACGCGCGTGTTTTTTGCGATTTCATTAGATCATGCACACGAACAAGAAAATACAGCCATTAAAGGAGATGGCGGAGCAGTTGGGCTGACAGACAGCCCGAGTGCGCTATAACAATGGGTGTTCGGAGAGCCTGAGATAGCGCGCAAGGTAAAGGAATTTGAAGAACAGTCGATTCCAGAGAAGAAGAAGAAGTCTGCAAAACACCACGAACAAGTGTTAACCACACAAAACGCATTTCTCAAAGCTGCCACAAGCCTTGTGAATAGAACAGACCAACCAAGAAATCCGTTTAAAGAAGACGGTGGAGACCTGCTGTCACTGGTTACAAGGTAGTTCAGTCAGTAAAGAGTGCAAAGCAAATCACGAAATTCGTCAAAGAGAGGTTTGTCGCGAGAACAAAGCCGATTACTGATCTTGTAAAGCGCAACAAGATACCGCTGTTTTTCAGAGCTCCCCTGAGAGGAGATTCAAATAAGCAATCTAAAGTCTCTGAGTTGAAAGAAGATTGCTCATTGTTTTCACGGCTTTATATTGCATGTCAAATGCGTGATGGAGATCGCGAGGACTTTTTCCGGCATGAAAATCAGCCTTCACCACCATCGCTATCACGACACGGCCAACTGAGATAAGGGGATAAATCTGAGCTGGTCAAGTGCCAAGCGAGTACGATTGTAACCCGTACTGAAAGTCCAGAGGTGGATGTAAAATCATCGACGGAGCTGTTGTAGCACAGATGCTCAATCCTAAGACAGCACAAACATTCTGAGAATGCGTCCAGACAGTTTTCTTGCCTTATGTCAATGCACAGCTACTTACTGTATCGAGAATAGACTCGATTTGGGATACATACAGGGAGGACAATCTGAAGGCAAGCACAAGGGAAAGGCGAGGCAGTGAAGCTCGGCGCCGAGTAAAGCTAGATGTGAAGATCCCGCCAAACTGGAAAAGCTTCCTAAGGTCCTTGAGAGCTAGTTACCATGGTGACGTTGTATGGAGCCAGGCCCACATGACACAACCCAAGCTGCCGAGTCCTGCTGATTTAGGGTGGGAGAAAGATGTAACGTGGAAGCCCCTGTGAACAACCTTGAAACAAGCACAGAAGTGCTGCTATATACTCATCAACTGCTGGTGCAAGAAAGCATATAGAGGCTTGTACAAGCGTTATAAAGCTTACCTGCAATGTACCGCCCGTTGTCACTGAGGAGGAAAGTGCTGCAATTAGGTAAGAAAGCATCATTACTTACACAGTACCGTGGGGTAAAGTTATAAACAGAAATCAGCACCAAAATTGGGTATTTCGTACAGTTATCTCATACAACTTTTCTGTGAAAAGACTTAAGTGAATCACTAGGAAAAATTGGTGCAATCTTTGTGCTAAAATTTCTTGGCAGATGCTGCACGAGTGACGTCATTTTGGGTTACCACGGAAACTTGACGACAAATTACTAAATGCTTACTGATATTTATAAAGATGATTACATAAGTAGTTCATGAGTTGTAAACAAAAAGGAAACAAACAAGACGCAAACAAAAACGCCGCACCCTATCGGCCGGAACAGGGAAATACTTCAAGGTGATTGGCCTAATTTATTATCTTTATGCACCAATGGAGTTACTTATATTCATAAAGTTTATTGTTCAGTTTTAGAAACGATTGTAGAAATCAAAATTGGCATTAAGGGTCCTTTTTATATGTAAGAGGGATCGGCAAAAAAAGCTGACTCAGCATATTTTTCAGAAAACCGGTTTGTTACCGTTAGAGGCGATTTCAGCGATGGCTCTTTATCCAGAATTACCGAGGGTATATAGGTCTACAAACCTGGGAAGTTTCATGCTTTTACCAAAAAACGCTAAACTCATCCTCTAAACATCTAGACTATCGGTACATAAGTGATCTGTAATGGTTTTTGTTAACATTAGGGTCATCTCTAACAAAGATAGCTTTCTTACAGGCAAACCATCTTTCATCATAACTTCCACTAAACTTGACAAGATAGGGCAGCTGACCGAAAGAGTATTTTTGAACATTATGCAATAGACCAGTTTCGTATTCCCGGTTGCCGCTGTTTACAATGACTACAGATTCATTTTGCAGTATGAGCCTCGACTTGTTGTTGAATATTCATAAACACTGGCGAGATATACAGAGTTGTGAATATTTCATACCTACATTGGAATTTATGAATATTTAGCATCAAGTCGAGGCTCATACTGTAGATGATAGTATAGATGATAGATTGTTTATTATAAAATATATTGCAGCTTACAAGCTGAATTACATATTTTCAAAAACCTATAAATACGTTAAAATATAATAATAATTAATTCTAATAAAAAAGTAACAATATCAAACGTAGCCATTGTAATGAGCGGCAACTTGGTTTATTGCCTTATGAGCTAAAAAATAGGAAAAATAGGTTTTTCTAAAAAAGTAGGAAAAACAGGAATAAGTTCAGAAAATAGGAAAAAATAGGAACTTGACACCCTGAGTAATTTCTTACTACTTGTGTTTTCTTATTTTCCATTAGCCCTTCTCTCTTTCTCGACCTTTCTACCGCTGCGTTTCTAGCTCAAGGTTCACCTTTCACTGTAACAATTCGACACAAGTTTCAGTCAGCTTCGAGTAGCACTAAGCTATAGTGTAGGTTAAACAAGTTATGTAAACTGCACCAACTTATGAGAAAAAATTATTGCTATGGTTAGGGCGGCAAAGTTAGGGACTTTGATTCGGGTTACAATTTTAGTAAGGCAAGGTTATACTCGCTGAAAAAAAGATGGGTGAAAACGTGAAATACGTGCAAAAAGACCACCCACCCATCTCCCACGTCAAAAGTTGAGAAAAAAACATCCTTACCTCCTCTTAACAGCGCAATTGTTTAACCACCACCCCATGCTTTCAAAGACAGTTTGCATTTCAGTGAAAAAACCTCCCCACCTTCCTTAAATACGACGCCCCAACAGGTTTGCCCCTCAAAAACATGGTACTTGGTATATCAGTGCACTCTGGAGTCTTATGTAAGCAGCAAACAAACCGGAGCGAGGATAGAAAATGTTTATTAACTTTGATAAAAAGAACAAGTGGAATACAATACATCCCAATAATTCAATCTCTTGTTTGCTGTATCAATATAAAAAGTCTCCAGGAGTGAAATTCTTTGATAAATAATCAGCAATATATAAGCTACATTTTTCACAACGACGCTCTCAATTCTAATTTCACATTTAATTACGAGTTGAAGGTTTTTGTATTTACAGAAAGGTCCGATAGAAATATAAATAGCAACGGAACTGTATTTACACAGCCATTCTCATGCAAGCCTTCAACGATATAAGGTATAAACACGCCTGTCAAACAAACATTTCCAAAAGAAATGTAGAGAGAACTATTTTTTAAGTCTTTTCACAGAAGAAAAAGTTGACACAGAACTGAGAAGTATATTAACTGTAATAATAATGACAACTTACATGGTTTTATCAATTGTTCTACAGTAACAAGGAGGACTGGCTTATATTCCAGTAAATCAAAAACGGACAGTACGTATCCTAATTTAAAATTAATTAATTTATCATACACAAGAAGTCGGATACCATTTTTCAAAATTGAGCGATATACGTATGTACCAACCCGCTGGGTACAAACTGGGAACGGTTGAGCATAAGAAAACTCCCCATTCAAAAGACACCGAGTGTCAACTTTTAATACAGTCTCATGTACAAGAAAATTTTTCATTCGCCCTACTCAATTGACAGATGGTTCGCGACACGTACAAAATCAGCTCTACAAGGACACCGAGGTTGTTGTTACTCACAATAGCCATTTTCTAAACTTGATTTTGTCTATTACGTTCATCAAAGCAGACAGCAAGGTCAATACTACCTTTTCAACACATACGAACCAATCTATCTTCTCGCCACAGGATTAATATTGAACAACTATTCCACGAACGCACGTTGGATGTATCACAAGCTTTAAAACAGCAGAAGAGGTCGGTTATCACAAGCTTATATCCAACAAGCGCGAAAAGAATAACTGTTTTATTAAAGACTTGACTTTGTTTAGTTGCAGTGTTAATCCGTGTAAACATTTGCGACTGTATACTATTATTGACTGTTTCAAAAGCCGAGTTTCGCGGATAAACTCCACATTTGCACAAATACAGAATATAGGTTTTGTACCGTCAATAGATAGACAATCAGATCGGCAGAAATTCAATATCCATTGCTAGTTGTTCAATATATCGTTTAATTGCCCCTTGAATCATTAACGTATGAAAAGCATCGCATCTTTAATCGGTATGAATGAAATGTCTTACGACTTACTACTGTGAACAGTGTGTGTTGTAGTAAGTCGTGTCAAAGTACAGTAGGGAAACGGTACTGGATCAAGTAAGGTTTCAGGGCAACACCTGACCTACCCATCCCCTAAACCTAAACTTGAACCAAACCTCAACCTTGACACAAACACTAACATAAGGGAGGGCAGGGTGGAAGGATAAGAAGACAGCTGCATCGCTATATAGTAGTTGTGCATCCAAAGTCGAGTGTCTGGGTCTGGGTGTCTCACAGTCAACATAAGTCTTGCCGTCCCAGGGTCTGTCTCAGTCAGGGCGTCACACACTCAAAATAAGAAATAGAGTCGGCGTATCTTACAGTCAGTTCAGGGTGTACCTCGGTCAGAAGGGTGTAATTTATACCTTGTTCCAGGTGTGTAACATTCAGAGCACGCCTTGTTCTGGTGGTGCAATACTCAGGGCAAGTGATAAAAAAGAGTGATTGGGACGATTCACCGTGATGATCAATACCACGAATGCACAGCAATTAAGTGAGCACATTTCCAATGCACGCAACGAGTAAAATGAACACTAGTCCCTCCTCGGCCAAAGAAAGCAGTCCCATCGTTATTCTATATAAAGCATTGTGGTTGATACCACACCAAATCCTGGAAACACGAAAATCCTAAGCAGTCCTTCAGTCATCTAACCCGGACACCAGCAAGTGTCTACCTAGAGTTCTGCAGTGGGATCCCCCCCTCCCCTATCCCTCAAGCCTCTTAGCTTCCTCTTCGTCTTATTCCGTGATCACCTTATTCTGAAACCCCCTTCCCCCAACCATCCCTCAAAAAAACAGCAAAACAGATTCCTGATCAGTTTCTAGTTATGAACAACCATAATATTTATACCAGTAAACGTGGTTCTGAAGGGCAACGTGAATCGTATTCTAAACAACAACGATTTGTTGTAATCCTCGCAACATGAAAGGTCAACAACATATATACAGCTATTTCAAAAAAGGTTGTCATAGTCAATAGTCCGATACTGGAACCGAAAAGGACTGTGGGGTTCAAGCAGCACAAACAATCTGTTAATGTTAGCATCGAATTTTCAAAATACAGAATGCAGGTTCATCATATAATGTCACAGCAATGCAGTAACAACCTTCGCTGGTGCATTATCACTCGTTAAGACTGTACCCATAGTTCCTTTCCGTTCCAGTATTGACTATTGGCTATGACAACCTTTTTTGAAATAGCTATATAGGAAAATAAATGTTATTATGATATATCAGCAAGCTGTGTCACACTTGTCAACTGTCGAATGCCCACAAAAAGGTTGCTTCTCTTTCCGGTGACTTGCGATGTGGCGACAGCTCGGCGAGACACGCTGCTATTGCCCGAGAGGCTTCGGAGTTGGACATTGCAACCTGGACAAGCCTTCGCTCGTGTCTCCTCAGCATGCTGAAACAAACGTAACACCACAATTTACTTGTGCATAAATCCCAGCTGCACGTGCTACCTGCCCAGGCGTAGCTGATATCTTGTTGTAACGTACGTGTACGTATATTCAACATCTCATCAGCAACGGCTTTGTTAATACTT
This sequence comes from Umimayanthus nakama, assembly GCA_027574985.1. NCBI lineage: Eukaryota > Metazoa > Cnidaria > Anthozoa > Zoantharia > Parazoanthidae > Umimayanthus > Umimayanthus nakama. The sequence continues at coordinate 8,169 of JAOBRG010096883.1, read as the reverse complement.
CTGTGTACTGCCAAAGCTCCTCCAAATCTTGGATAGTACCAACCCCAGAATTAAACTGAAGCCTATGCCTGATTCGCCTGATGTTTGGCGATGATATTTTACATTTTGGATTAAGCGATCTTGACTTGCAGTTGGAGTTTTGCAGAACATGCTCCCTTTAACAATCACGAAAATACAAGACGATGATCTAAATTCTAGGTTGGAACTTAGTTTAGTGTTATAACCGTCAGAGGGATTCTTTGGAACCGGAGTACAGTCTTAAGTTCATCCGATAAAGGATGAACATTTTCTACAAAGAAACGCGATCCGTCAGTGGCCGCTATATACCCTTCGTAACTACTTTATTCCAACCAGACAAAGTTAATTAGCTGATTCCACTGGAACACCTTCCAAATTCCTTAGCTACTTAACAAGATTTGCTCACACACTCAAAATTTCAATTCCAGGGTTTTAGAATGACTTCATTTAAAAAAAATTCATGCCCCAAAACAGAAAATGTCCTAAAATTGGTATCCCATGAAGCTGTTTGTCGCAATATTCACAATGTTGTTGAACGTTATTCAAACACTTCTGATTTTTGATGAGCAATTGGATTTCCTAAGGTTCCAAGCTTTCTAAAAAATGTTGATATTTTTGTGACTGAAGTTGGTCATAGAAACCTACCTTCGTGCTACGGCTGAATACTGAGCAGCATTTCTCAAAACAAGGGCCGCCGTTAGCCTCACAGTCTTGGTCAGCGGTGACTCTTCATCAACCTGAAGAACCAGACAGGAACAAACAAACGTGTTTGAATCTTTATTAGAGTTGACGAGACTTTTTTTATTGACTTATACAACTCTTGTTGTTTGACTGCACACTTGGGAGTTAAAAAAACGCTCTCGTCTAATACTTGTCACTGAACTATTTTCCAATTCTAAAATTCGTTTGACCTGCGCTTCACGTAAAAAGAGCAAAGAGTGCAAATACTGTTAGTTAAGTTTAATAACAAACTTGTTTGAGCCAGTGTCTGTCTACCCTACCTGTAATGCCTGTAGCATTCGCGCCATGAATTGGAAGGCCTGTGGTATGAAAGCCTGTTGGGCTTGTACAGGTTCTTGCACGATAGGGGCTTGTTGTTTAGGGCGTGGCAGAGGGGGAGCTGGGGTACCACTTGAGGCTGGCACGGTACTGGGTTCCAGGTGTTTTTGCTGAGTGTACACACAATGAGAATGAATCACATGATCGATGGACAATGCTTAGTATTGTCGAGAACCCATTCTTCTTTATCCAACTTCAACTGTTCACAACAGCAGATGTTTATCAAACCAGTTAAACCATATTGGGTGTTCAAAGATGTCATTTAAGAAGGTAGAATTGCCAGTTATTGGCCCGTAGCGCTGTCATTACGCATAAATTACAATAAAAACTGTATACAAGTGGAAATTTTCTTGGATAACAGTGATTTAAAAAAAACTTTTTCTGGGCGACTGCATATAAGCACAATGGTCCCAAGCCTTTGCTTCCTTACGGACTACTTACCTTACTTGAATATCAGTTAAGATATAGCATCAGTTATCAAATTATAGATTTTTGCCTTTTTCTACAAAAACGTGTCGAGGAATGTTTGCATTGTCTGCGTTGTTAATAGCCTCTATACTTCTGTCCATTCAGAACAAAATTATGAATTATATTGCCATAAAGATAATGAGAACTTCAAATTCATCGACACGATTTTGGACTTCAGTCATTAATCAGTTCTTGTTCCAAGTTTCAAGCCAACAGGCAAAAATAATGGCGCATTTTTAAGAGTATTTTTGAATATTTCTCTAAAACGTATTTTGCTCTTTTTGCATGTTTCAACACTAACAGTTTACAAATTCTTTTTCCAGCAAGTTCTAAAACAAGCTCTGAAAAGAGATTCGAATTGCTCAAATGCTCGTGCTCAAATGCCATTTGATTCTTATCGCTTTACCACTGATATCGTGATGAAAGAAATGGCTAGCTAATTGCTTTAAGATAGCTATTGTCAGACAAAGTTACTGCAATGATTAAAACAACATTCCTGCATAACGGGGAAAGTTAACTGTCTGGACCTTATAAAAATCATTGACAATCAAAACTGGTATTAATGTGTTTCCTTGAACATGTACTTTGTAAATAACAGCAAAATGTTAATATTTCAATTCCGCCAAAATGGCTTTGATTACTTTCATACATTTTAGGTGTCAATAACATTTTGTCAGGATATTTCAAATTTCAAGGACTGACACAGTTAAGGCTCCTAAGCGACAAGCAGTTTCTATTTTGAAACTTTTACAATTGACTTTGTCAAGCAACACTGGAAAACAAGTTTTGAAAAAGGCTCTTTTTGCGCTTGCAAGTTATCCAAACACCGAGGGCTAATATGGTATGTCTTTCGCCAGTAAGATTTGGTGTAGAGCCGGCGATTTGAGCATTAGCCCTTGGTCAGAGCGATCGTGGGGCAGTGGAGAGTTAGGAAGCAGTACAAGACATACCTGCAGGTGAAACAGGAGGGAAGACCTTGAACGTCTGACCGGAGTGCAACCCTGCCACTGACAGGCCATGACCAGCGCGTTACTAGTGACGTGATCACTTACAATGTGCGATAGTAGTTGTTTGCTTGAATCAAACGAGCTGGAAAGTACAAACATATTGTTAGGTTTTACCAAGCTTTCTTTGTACTAAACCCAACAGCTTGTTGTGCCACCCAACTTGTTGAAACCCTGACCTTATTTCATACTCAAAGAAGCAACTTTCCATGCTCTATTTCAGACCAGACCGAACAACCGTAATCAAGTAATAAACACACTTTAGTTTCAACAGAGTGTAGTCAATTATGTCTAACCCTTACACTAAGTGCAACCTCACTCTAAACCTATCTTTAACAGTATTAACCCAAACACTATCCCTATTCTAAACCTAATCCCAACATTAGCAACACTGACTATAATTGAGCTTGGTCAACCGTGATCAACCAAGATCGGTTGATCAGTTTATCCATCGATGCTCAGCACCGGCAGTGGTCTACGAGATGAAACATGTACTGGTGAACCTTTTTCCTGACCAAAGCAGCTACAAAACATACCTTCAAGGACTGCACATAATCATACAATATGTATTATATGAAGTATCCTGACCCAAAACCAGATGGCAACCTACCTTGTACACAATTCCCACTGACACCGGTAGGGTTTATGGACCTCAATCACAGGGCTGGGGAGAGGTGCAGGGAAAGCGTGTGGTGTTTGAGGGTTTGCGCCTGGTACAGGAACGCCAGGCTTCATGACTGGCGACATTGGCGAAGTAGGAGTTTTTGGCTGCTGACCACGATGCAGTGAGGACTCAGAAACTGACGCCCCAGGCGTTACCACACCTTTCGTTCTATTGTCAAAGTAGGGAGGACTATTTGGGGCTAGAGTTCTTGGTGGGGCCTGCGGCATGGAAACAAGAGGAGGGGCAGTTCTCATATTTCCATTTGGGATATGCCCTCCATTCATTTGATTGTACATTGGAGGGTTGTGGGATGGGTTAGACGGCCTTTGAACAGGATTTGGAACAATTTGTTGTGGTGTGTTAAACCTGCTGTTCGTAACAGCTTCATTGAAACTAGGCACCATCGTCCTATTTACAGAACTAGAGTGAACTTGTCCCTTTTCTGGAGCAACAGCATTTGGCATCTGCAAACCTGCAGAACTGGTATTGTCCAAGAAAGGCACTGTTCTTGTATTCACTGTTCCTAGTCCAGATGCCAGATTTCTAGTCAGACCATTTTCTTGCATTGAGGGAATGTTCGAATGTTCAAGTGACATCTCAGTTTTATTGGTAGAGTCTGCAGAATCAACTCTCAAGTCTCCAGTAAGCACATCGCCGAATAGTGCATTGTCCTCAAGGAACCGATCAAAATCCGAGTTATTGCAACTATCAAAGATATCTGGTGAGGACTTGCGACTGCTTAGCGGATCTTCTTCAGAGCTAACACCTACATCAAGATCTGAAGCATCAATGCCACAAACTCCATTTAATGGCAGGTGAAGATCCTTCCCCAATAGTTTATCCATGAATCTGTTCTTTGAATCAAGTCGGATATCCCCATTAACAAGCGATGAAGGGCTGTCCGAGTGTCGATGATCAGTTGGTGAATCCAGAATATCACTATCTAAAGATGGCAGCTTAGTATCCAACCTTGGCTTCTTGGTTGGACTCAAAACATAGTTTTCATTACCTGTATGCTTCTCCTGTTTCTTTGTGGCATCATCCACATATTGTCCCAAAACACTCGAGCTGTTATCAAGACAAATAGGTCTGCATTTTTGATTGTTCATTCTAGCACTTTCCACGGTATTCCCAGAGTTTGAATTGGAAACTTCAGATCTTTTTTGTGTTTTGAAGTTTGTTGGGCCATTGGAACCTATATTCAAGCCATGATTGTCTTTTGGATTTTCAATAGGTCTCGTTCTCCCGCTGACTGGGGCTTTTGAATCAACTTTGTTCTCTAATCGCCTCTTCAACCCAGCAGGCTCATTACCAGCTGAACCGACATTTTCTACCATCACAATTCTGGCTTCTTTAGCTTCCTTCAGCAGTTCTGATGTCACAACATCTTCTGCTCGCTCTTCCTTTGCAATGAGAACCAGGGCCTCTCCATTTCCACTCTTGCTTCTTGGCGTACTGGAACTGCTGCTGCTGCTACAAGAAAGGTTTATTAAGTCTGTTATTGCAAGTTTAACTGGCACAAAAAATAGATTTCCCTGTACAAAACTGCTCTTTGATACAGTACTCATGGTTTCAATTTGGAGTGCCTGTTTTTCCTAACACATTTTAGAAAAGACGAACGTACACGGCAAAACCTTGAACACAACAGTGACCAATCTTAAAGAAAACCTAAGAGCTGCTAATAAATAACTTTGATGGCTTTAGTATTTTAAATAGTGTGCTATCAAAGTGTTTAAATTTCATTTTTCATTATAAATGCATACATGAATTATCTTTTACAACAAGCCCTTACAACAAGCTTTTTTTCATTTGTTTTACAAAAGTAACAGAAGTTAAATGGGTAATCTTAGTGACGAATTGCCATTTATCTCGGTAAAAACAGTCTTGTTAAGCAGTCAAACTATACTTAAAGTACATTTCTACTACCTGAAACTAAATTTGTGACAATTAGGACATCAAATCTAACAGTCTTATCCTTTCTCTAATCCGGGATACAGTTAACAGAAACTTCACTCCACCCTCTTTTTGTTATGATGTTACATGCGCTATTTGCACTCCAACCATAACTACCAATTCATCTATTTCTGCCTTTACGTTTGGTGTCATAATTGCACTTAAAATTGCATCAGGGCGTGTCAATCATTAAAAACATATTTACCTAGCTAGACATCAAAAGAACTACAATATGGAACTTATCCTAAGAACTGAACATTTTTTCAAATAAAAAGCATAGAAAATCTTTAGTGATGCAGTAAACCTAAAAAGCATCTGGAAGAGCAATTGAGGTTAAAATATTACGCATCTGTATAGTACCATTTCAAAAGCAAGGTCTTGAAACAGAAAAAAAAAACTTTAAACGGACATTTACTTAAACTTACTTAACAACACTTTGGTTTGTTTGAACAACGTTTTGCCTTGAACTGACTTGCTGTTGGACAGGGGGAACACTAGGACTGCACTGGTTTAATTGGGGAGGGGGCTGCACAGTGTGCTGTTCCCTCGGTGATGCTGGCATCTGCAACCCCTGGCCTGGAGTTTGCACGCCTTGTAGTGATGACACCAATGGCTTTTGCGCCTGTGCGTGACCTGGAATTCCAGGTGGGTAAGCTTGTGTTTGATTTTGTGGAGTGGTGTTAACAGGAGGACCTAGGGGCTGTTGCATATGGATCTCCGGTCCAAATGCTGGCCTTTGTGCACCAAACGGGAACTGCCTTTGGCTGTGTGACACCTGCCCAGGCACTGCCACTGGCACTTGCTGTAGTCCTTGAAACGCTGTTGGTGACTGCGGTGGCCTGTTTGGCAGTCCTGCTACAAAAGGAGACCTATAAGATGATGGGGACTGAACACTGGGTGATGTTCCCTGTTGAACCACAGTTGGCTGTATCGGTCCATTGCTTGCTCTTGTTTGCGGCTGCAATTGTTGAGGAGATGAAAACGTAGCAGGCACAGAAGGGTTCGGTAACTGCTGCGGTCGAATGGGCTGTGGCTGGCTGGCAGGCTGCAGTGGTCTGTGAAGCTGAGGTTGAATACCAGCCTGTGATGGTCTTACAATTGTGTGCGCTGCTGACACAGGGGGAGGTGTCTGTCCACGACTTGCACGGCGATGCATTGCAGCTTGGTTTTCTGACTGCATTTGCTGGCGCATTTGCTGAAGCTGCTGCTGTCGCTGTCTGTATAACTGTTCCTGCTGTTGTCTGAAGGCTGCTTGCTGCTGCTGGTGCTGCTGTCGCTGCAGAGCTGTCTGCTCAGGTGCTGTTGGTCGCTGGAGAGGACCAGGGCTGATAGGTGGCTGAGCTATTCCCCGCGACTGTGGCACATTGCCACCTTGCCTAAACTGCTGTGTGGCCCCAGTGTGCTGTGCTTGTGCCAACCTCTGCTGCTGTGACTGGGCTTGCAAAGTCTGTGCCTGCCGAGTGTCCAAGGCAATTTGGCCAGGTGCAATGGGCCGGTTTGTCTGTTGTGGGCTCCACCCACTCTGTTGCCCCTGCGGCTGGGGGACAGCCTGTCCAGCTAAACCTGGTCTTTGGACTGCCATGGGTTGTTTGACGCCTAAACAGAGATCAGTTTCATGTTAGTTCTTAAGCAACATCGGGTCCAATTTCTGCCCGTGCATATCTCGAAACTAACAGCATCTGGGCCTGACGAGTTCCCTTATTGGTTTTGGCGGGACTATGCCTATTACCTGGCTCCCGTAATTACAAACTGAAACATCTTCAATAACTCCTTGAAACATCAGACAGTTCCGTCGCTATGGAAACTAGCAAACGTATCACCCATTCCTAAAGAGTTGCCTTTAAATGATTGCAACCAACTAAGACCTATATCATTGACGAGTATCATTATGAGAATCTTTGAAAGACCTGTCTGCAAACAAGAGCTATCTTCTGTCTTAGTCGTCGATCGGTTCTGACCAATTTGCTTATAAAGAGGGACAAAACACATTCATGGCTCTTATTAAATGTCAACATTATTGGTTGAACTTGCTCGACAAAGATGCTGACTTTGTCAAAGTTTATGATTTGACTTTAGCAAAGCTTTTGATTCGGTCTCACATCAGATCGTGTGCAACAAGCTGAAGACCTATGATGTCAATTCTTACATTATAAATTGGATAATAAGCTTCTTAGACAACCGTAAGCAAAGAGTGGTCGTAGACGGATTAACTACGGAGTTTGTGAGCATTAACAGAGGCGTACCCCAAGGGACTGTTTTGGGTCCATTTCTATTCTCCATTATGGTGAATGATATTGTAGCAGTCAATCCAAAAGACTCTTCTCGTTGAATTTACGGATGATATTATTTCATATATCCAAATCAGATCAAATGCTGAAGATCTATCCACAAGCGAAGTACAGAATATAAAGATGTTGGTCCAAAGGAAGCCGGATGAGGTTAAACCTTAGTAAAACGTGGGAGATGGTTGTCAGGGGGAGCACAAAGAAACCCCTTCCGGAGGCTATGTCAGACATAGAAAGGAAGAGCGAGCTAAAACTCTTAGGAGTAACCTTTAATGAGCACCCGTGTAACTGAGACACTCATTTCGATCACATGCTCGGCAAGGCTAACTCATGACTCTACATCTTAAGACTTTGTAAATACTACGGGTACCCCTACAAGAGCTTACAATTCTGTTTGATAGTCTTATGTCGCTATTTACCTATGCTATTGAGGTTTGGGTGTGTGCCTACGACGAGAAATACCTAGCTCAAATAGATAAATTTTGTAAAAGGGCAAAGAAATATGGATACACGAACAAGCACATAACTATAAGTGATATAATAAGGACTAGAGATAGGCAGCTATAAGAGAAGATAATCATTAACAATCACTGCTTCTATGCATTGTAAGTATATCTACGCCGTCAACAAGAAAGGGGTCGAATGCAGAAAACTAGGTATCTGATAAACAAACGACAGTTTCTCTTTCGATTGCTCTAATTTCAGTCGTCTTTTAACT
>JAOBRG010096772.1:0-20138 GCA_027574985.1 Umimayanthus nakama | reverse complement strand
TCTTGTCTCACCTCAAATCCACAAAATGAAGGAGAAAGAGATGCGTTTAAATTTTTGCAGCGATTTGTAAGAGGTCTGGAGATGTCAAAACTGCTGCAGTTTTTGCGATTTACAACAGCTATGGATATTATGATTGACAACAAGATAGAAGTTACTTTCATCAAGTGTGAGGGCTTGAGTGCAAGACCCATTGCCCACACCTGTGGACCCCTTTTGGAAATTCCATCCACATATGCTAACTATGTGGAATTAAGGGAAGACTTCATGCACATTCTTAATCGGGACAACTGGGAAATGGATATTGTATAAATGAAACTTTATTGACCAAGGTTTTTTGATCAATGTTTTTCTGTTGCAAAGTAACTGTCGATGGGTTGGATTATACCCTGTAAATAACAGATTATTAAGCTACAATGTACAAAACTAATGTCTGAAATGACCTAAAAACTCATTTTTTCTGTTCTCAACAAAGTACTGTTGTAGTTTTAACTAATACAGCCTCAGAACCAGAGGTCTGTGTCAGCCAAGTTTTCAAGCTGAGTAGAATGTTGTGTTAGTCTGTTGTATTTGAGGTATAAAGTTCTGATTTAAAGTTAAACTATAAGAAATCTCAGGGCTTGGGAGGAAGTGAGTTCAGGTGAATTTAGATTTTAGGCTAAGGAAAGGAGCAGACGGTGAACATTTGGTCAAACTTTACTTTAAGTTGTTGTCATAAGAAGCTTTTTTCAGTTTCAGTTCACATATCACTCTAGTTAAGTACATATTAAGCCTTTTTGGTTCTTAAATTTTAGAGTGGCTTACATTTATAGAGTTGTAAGCAGTTATTTCTGAGTAGACAAAAACGCAATTGTCATTTGTTTAAGAAAAAAGTTATTACAGAATTAGTGTCTTCATTTCACCCCTGGCCAGTGCTTTTTACAGGGTGGGTGACCAGGCAAACTGTTCTTCCTGTTTTTGTGAAAACCATGACACTAAACATATCTTGATTTCAGTCTAAAAAAGTGTATCAAATACCACCCATGCAGCTTAAGATGCAAGATAATTTTTGATATTGCCTTGTCTTCCCTTTTAAGATATCTCATTAAGAACTCTACATTCTTAGTGAGAGAGGGGATAATTAGAATCAATTTTATACATAAAGGTGCAATTTAAAATATGGCAATAGCTTGTGCTGTTGGTTACAAAACTGGAAGAACTCGTTCGGAGGATATGCTCTGGGGAAAAAATTCTGTTAACTTTTCCACCTCTATGAGGAGTTCCATATAGAGATCAAGAGCAGAGCTAACATCGTGTGGTTCTGGAAGCTGATGTTTATTCATAACAGTTAGAGCAAATTCCTTAAAGTCGTCACTGTAGTCAGGTGGGCACATTGTGGAGTGATCACAGAACTCCTGAACGTCATCCTCGTCTACATCTGTTTTGCAGTCATCTGTACTATACAGATGTGGTAGAGAAAACATGCAATCAGGTCGTTCCCGTGGACCACTGCTGTTTCCAAATTTGCTTGACGATACTCTGTGTTGATTTCACAATTCTGCCACTTGATATAGCTCATTCCTTAAAATAGGCATGAAGCAAAATCGAACGCAGTCAACATGAACGGGGTCTGAGTCAATAAATAAACCCAAGTCACGCAGATCTTTAAAAAAAATTAATCCACCAACCAGGACCATCCTTAGCTAGATGGGACCAAAAGGCCTCAGTCCTCTGATTTGCTGTGGACCTGCCAGTGAGAAAACACCCAAGACCTGCATCCTCGTCACTGTGGCTTGACCTCAGAAATGTATGTACTGCAGCAACCATGCTGTTCTCAGTTCCATCATCTGATCTCACTTTTCTCGGTAAACCACCGACTTGTTTTACAGCATCAAGGTAAAATTTAGTGATATCTTCAGGGTTGTTATTTGTGGGACCAACCTCGAGCCAAATTAGCCTCCTTGAAAATTCATCGATGGCTCCATGCACGCAGAATCCAAAAGGTTTCAGTTTGTCATAGCAATCGATGTGCCAGACAAAGTTGGGCCCTTTTGCATGGTATATTCGTCGGCAAAGTCTCTTCCTTTTTCTGCTCTCAACTTCTGGATCCAGCTCTCTTAAAAGTTTCACGATTGTTATTCTCTTTGCCATGTATCCTTTTTTTCTCAATCTTGCCAACATCCTGCGGTAGTCCACGAAGCAGCCACTGCCACCGAGCTCTCTCTCTCTATGATAGCCTTTAGTTCATCAGGAGGTATATTCATCGGACGTCTTGACAAGCCTATGGTTCAAAGTCATCTTTTCAGCGTTGATATACTTATCATTATTCCGTGAAGTTTTAAAAATTCTAGGATTTCCAAGTTGCTATATCCCTGTTTAAAATAGCTCGAGATCAATTCCAACTGGACATCCTGTAAAACATCATTCACATTCATACATGGTGAATAATCTGGTAGCGGCATTTTGTTGCTTCTAGAACACTGTTAACTGCACGTCTCAAAGATGGCTGCTACGTTAAGTTCGAAAAATCCCGCCTTTTCTAGACCTAGAGCCCGGATGTGACGGATGAGGTGTCAAGAGAGGAGTATGCGTGCTAAAAAATCAGAACTGAACTATCTCAAAAATCGGAACTGAACTGTGAAAAATCAGAACTGAACTGTGAAAAATCAGAACTGAACTGTGAAAAATCAGAACTGAACTGTAAAAAATCAGAGCTGAACTGTCTCAAAAATCAGAACTGAACTGTAAAAAATCACAACTGAACTGTGAGCCTTCCGGGCCATCGTAGTGACTCAATCACCAAAAATATGGAAAAATTTGCTACCAATTATTTCAATTTTTTCTGGCTTCGGCAGTATTGAACGCCAGCACTGCCCAAGCCATACTTCATAGAGTATCCCACGTGATTTATAGTTACTTCGAACTTGACAATCACTTGCGGTACCAACAATTTAGGTTCTTCTTCTCCACAAGAAATTGCTGATACTTTAAATTGAATTTTTTGTTGTTGTTGCGTAAAAAGTGCCCTTCTGCTGTGATTCATTTGTTTCCTATTTTGCCTAGAGATTTGATGAATTTCAGTTTAAAGTTCCAATTACTAACTTTTATATTCATTTTCAGGTTTTGGGATTGTTTCTGTGACAACGATATTTTTTCATTTTTTACCTTCTGCCTTGTATGACAGGGCCTGGTACCGGGCAGACAATTTGCACTTCACCAGTGAGGGAAACGCCCTCCTGGCTTAATGGTCGATCAGTGCATCAACACTCTTTAATATTGGTGTAAAATAGATAAATATTGCCTAGTGACAGAACAAGATATTTCATTATGCGGCGAATACATACCCCAACAAAATACCAATCACTTCTCTACTGGTATTTTCGAGTAACTAGGAAATGACATTTCACTTTTCAGTTCACAGGGATCTATTTTATTACTTGGAGATTTAAGTGCGCGGACCGGAAAGTACTTTGATCAACTAGATACAAATTCTAAGAGTTGTCTAAACGGTGATTCTACAGAAAGCTAGGTACTAGCTTCGCAGGAATCAAGGTAAAATGATTGCACAAACTCTTGATCTGTTGTTTCCTAACTAACTTTAGTTCTATCTTTGGCTTTATGTTTTTTTTATAGTTGGAAAGGTTTTAACATTCTCATTTTCATAGTTTTGTGGTTTTCCGTTGTTTTCGAGTTTTTGGCTGGAGTGGTTCATACTTTCTCTTTTGCATATTTTTTCGAGTGTTTCCATGATTTGATTTTTATGCTGGATGGATTCTGATCTTCCAATTTGCACTTTTTTAGAGTTTTTCGCTGGAAGGGTTCTTACCTTCCTAATTTACACACTTCGAGTTTTTCGCTAGAGGGATCCTTACCTTCCAATTTGCACTTTTTTCGAGTTTTTCGTTTCACGAGTACGTTACTTTTTATTAAGAACTTTTTTTTCCTCCATTTTTGGTAATACGCTGTTTCATGCTGGCCAACTTGTAGTCACTATTTTTTAGCAGTGGCTACTGAGTTTGATGATGAGTACACCAAAGGATGGGACTAAGACTCGAAAGCAGAAGCAACGTACAAATCATCTCAAGTCAGTAACAAGTTTGGGTTTATAGTCGGTTGGATTTCTTGTACGCCTGTGCTTTTGATTTTGGATTACTTGCTACTTTATATCAAAGTTGTCTACAAACTAAGAAAGTAAAATTAACTTTTAATTTGGTATTTACCTCCACCAATCCATGGATTAACCCAAGCTGTAAAGTATATCAGCATATCAACGAAACAAGTAACTGCACAGCAAAGGACAGACCTTTACGCTAGTTTTACCTTTCCTGTGTCTCAAGACAAATTGAAGTGGTAGCTATAAAGAGTAGAGTGGGAAAATGAGCCTGCACGGAAGCCATTGTATTCAGAGATCAAGCGTCATGAAAAACAACGCAACGATTTGATTGGTTGAGAGTGTGACGATGTAAGACCGGATGCTGACGTGCAAGCAAGAAACAAGATGACGCATTCTCGACCCCAGAGCTCTTCTCTTCTGCGCATGTCTGGCTTCTCGGTCGAAGATCTCTGGGAAACCCTGTATGAAGCGCCGTTCTGATTGGTTTCTGGGCGAAACAATAAAACCGTTTGCGATTGGTCGATGCTGCCCGCGTGCCAACTCAAAACAATGTTATGTTTTCCGGCCGACCCTTGACTTGTTGTTTATCATTGAGAAAGTTTATGCCAAGCTTGGTTCACTCTAGCGATCAAAAATGAATACAAACTCTATAAACGGAGACGGAACAGAAGAGAGCGGAAGGGTTTGTTTTCTTCTGTTCCGTGTCCGTTTTACAGGGTTTGTATGGGCTTTCGTGCTTCGATCTGCTTCTGTCTGCATCGCTAAATTGCTAATGTGAATGTTTTTTAAAGTTTACAAATGCGAAGCATGCAAGCACTTTACAATGGTATGTGGGGAACTGTCACGGTTACTGCTAAAGAAATGCTAACTGGCCAAAACATAAAAGGCGCAGTAAGGTTAAAGCAAAGTCAATCGTGATGTGTAATCATGTACTGTGTAACTGTAATGGTCCGCGCCAAACTTTCCGTATTGAATGACACATCGGTTGAAGAATGAACTTCATGATCAAGTGGGCCGATGTCATGGTCGAGATGAAGTAGATGGCACCTGGTATTCTGGACTTCACTGCGACGGTGGCTGCTCCTACCCTGAAGAAAAAAATGGATAATCAAGCCTATCCTCAGTCCTGGACCAGAGGTGGCAGAGCTAAGCTTAATCCAGAAAGAGCTACTCTCTGGTTGAACAAGTTATACTTTCTCAGAAGCCACGGCACCCGATGAAAAAAAAATAAAACATCAACAAACCACTCCTAGGTAAAGAGGGTTCTTTAATAAAAACAAAGACAACCTTTTCTAACACAAACTTTCAAGATTTTTTTCAAGCTTTTTACATTTGAAAAACCAATGATACAACAATATACTTGCAGCTTAAAGAACTGTTGAAAACATTGTGGAGACGTAACGTATCACTACATGTACAACATCTAAAAGTTAAGTTTGCCTTTGGCTAAGGGCAGGGGCAAGGTAGCTAGCATGAAACCACAAAAGGTCGTCCTCCACTATCATTTAGTAAACTACAAAACCCTTAGGACAAAATATAAAATCTAATCTGATTAAAGGTTCAGTATTTGCTCTGGAATTGATTAGTTAGTACGTTTCTTGTACAAGTTCCGATAGTGACTCCGCCTACTCAGTCACTGCGTTCAGGCGACAAAAGGGCGGTGTATTTATTTACATACAGTCAGGCCTATGTGGAAAATACCCAGGCTGCAAATACAGCAACGGGAAAAATTAGAGTAGTTGTGTTACAATGGTGCTGCAGCTTAGAAGATCATAAGAAGTCGGGCCAGCATTACCACTTAACCCTTAAGCTCAAAACTGGAAGACGATCGCTTCTGTCAAAACGCTACCAGCAAGATAGGTAAGGCATCGGTGTCCACTTCCCAAATTAGCATCACAACTTTTATAGTGCTTGGCGGTACGTGACTAAGTCAGAACAGAACTGCAATAAACCGGCCACATCATCAGCGAGCAGAGCCTGGCACTTCAGAAAACGTTCTTCAAACTTCACAGTACTGACTCGGTAGGCTTATACTGATTCCGAAGAAGAACGCGAGGAGCAGTCGAACCGAAGGAATAAGCAAAAACGGGCACGCCTTACTGCTTTTGACGTTTCAGAAATTATCATGAAGCACAACATAATTTCCGTTACCTGGCTCAGCAGCAAAAAAAAGACTTTACTCAGACTTAGCTTAATTTCTTATAAAACATTCACCTAAAGTCGCTGCTGATCTGCTAAATACAACATGGGGAATGGTCCACCTCAATAAAAACCTTAAGAGGGAGAGCAAAAGTCGCCTGGAATTTATCCAAGATGCATTAGATGGCAGTGTGAATGTGTTGATGAAAACCTGTTGCTGCAATGTGCGAGAGAAATTTTGGCTGGCAACGGTATTGAACAATCGGATTTTGGAATAGCTGTAATGGAGTTGCTTGAAAACGGAAGGTAAATATTCCGTATCGCTTTCGTTGTTGGACCGCCAAACTGTGGCAAAACATCTATTTGGAACCCACTTACAAGAATCTTCACACCATTCACTAACCCTGCAACTGGTATATTTACTAGGGTCGGAGCAGATGGTTCCAAATGTATATTTTTAATGATTTTAGATGGAGCAAGGAAATGAAGTCCTGGCATGACCTGCTTTTGTTGGAAGGGGAACAAGTGCATTTGCCAACGTTCAAATCCAATTTTGCTAACGACATAACAATTACCACCAATATCCCCATAATTGCCACCAGCAAAAATGAGTTAGTATTTGTGAACTGAAAACGGTATCATAGATCACAGGGAAACTGAAACGATAGCGGTGCGACGGAAAGTCCTTAGATTCAGACATCAAATTACTCAGGAAAGGTGGCGTCAGGTCCCACCCTGCCTAAAATGCTTTGCAAAGTTTATTTATCCAAACCAGTAGGCGTGTCATTGTATCTACTGAGACTGCTCCTGCGGGTTTTGCAAATACAGCTTCTGAGTATTAGGGGTTTTTTTTTAAAAACGAGCGGATAAACTTAAGAATTTCTTTTAGGCTAAATCTTTGGTCTATGAAGTTATGGGTTGGAAAAGTGAGGGATTGGGGGGATGAACTCAGCAGAGCTCGTCAATTCTTGACCGAAAGTGATGCCGACAAGGCGAGTTAAGCTTCTTCCAGAACGAACTATGCTTAAAGAAAAATGCATATCCATTATCCCAACTAGCTTTTTTATACTTATCGTTCGCTTTTAACAGCGAAACAATTGAACACTAAAAGCAGAGCGAAGCACGTTTTCCTAATTCTTTCCTCCCAACTCTTATAGTACGTGATCTGTAATGGATTTTGCTTTTGAAAACTTACAATTTTTTTGATTTCTTGAATTAAAAACAATACTACGTGTCGGAGCAACCTATTTTAACTTGCCAGTAATCGAATACCACTCATAAACTCAGGTTTCGCTGTATGTTTAGAGGTACAACTTGCGACTGAAGCAACCGAATGGAAAGAAACTGAAACCAAAGCCAAAGGCACAGGCCAGAGATCTAGCGGTCAAAAGAAAAATAAATGCCCAGGCTGAAATTTAACTGTGAAGGTAAAACCGTAAATGCAGAATTTTTTTGGGCGACCCAGTCACTAAAAGCCTGGAGAGGCTTGCTGACAAATAATGCATTTAGAAATGCTTCGAAAATACTGAACGCAGGCATAGAGAGCGAGACTGTCTGCTGCTCATTATATGATTACAGTCAACAACAAACACTTTCTTTTGTAACTTCCAGTATTTTTTATTTGTGGTAGTAGTAATGAGGAGTGCCACTATATAGGGACTTATATGACGAACTTAAGAGTAACGTTCGCTGACCGGAGTAAAAACAATCGGCTTGATGTGAGCACGCTTATGGTGCTATTTCCTCTTATAGTCAGTTCTAATGGACATAGTCGTCGATTGGACCCTTATTGCGAGTTTTAGTTGTTTTATTTTCATCTGTTCGCTTCAACTTTTAGTTAGCCTCGTGTTTTGTTGTTTTTCCCGCAGGACTTTAACATCGTTTAGTCACTATAAAAATATTTAAAAAGAGGAGCTTGCTTTATGTTAAAGTCATGGTTGTCATCGAATGCACTATCCCAGATTGCACGTTCAAGACCACATATGTTTCAGAGGCTTTAGCCATTGCTCTTCTCACGAATCATTGCCTCTCACATCGACAAGCTATTCAAACTACAACGAATCAAGCTTCAGCAGCTAGAGGCCCAAAACTCGAGCGGCCCAAAATCAATATTGGGGTCACAGTGGAGGAATGGAATATCTTTATCCGCCGTTGGGACATTTTGGGTTAGGATCAGGAATTGATGAGGCACCAGTTACTTCCCAATTGTTCCAGTGCGCTGAAACCGAACTCGGGACCAGCTTCCAAAAAGTCAGCCCAAAGATATCTGATGGGTCTAGGAGTGCCTTGGACTGACAAATTGCGCTAATTCTTGACGTATTAAAAGACTAACAGCGAAATTCTTGACAGTTAAAAAACGCGTATACGAACCTCCTGTTAGTCTACAGTGAGAACTTGTGTAACCCCCATCTTTCTTGAACTTTCAGATCAAATGAGAACCCTTCCTGGCATCACGGCTTGTTTGTCTTGACACCTCTTCGAATTTGTGAAAAGACGCTAAAAGAAATCAACATTCTTCTTTTTAAAATTCCTTTGGGACGGGAAAGGAGATAAAATTAAACGCGCTGTAATGATAAATGACTACAAAGATGGAGGAGCTAAAATGTTGGATATATTTGCCTTTCATAGCGCCCTTAAAGTAACATGGATCACAAAATACCTGGACAATAACAACAAAGGAAAACGTAAAAACCCTTTTAATTACTCATTTTGCGAACTGGGCGGAAAAAATGCACTGTTAGACATGTTAAGTAAAAGGATTAGCAAAACTTTGAAATAAAAGATGAATTTGTAAGAGGTGACGGAAATATGGTGAGAGTGTATTTTGAGGAAACACACTGAGATCCTTTGAAGACTACTCAAAGCAATATTTCTGGAACAATTCTTTAAGGTGGCTCGATAAAGTTTTATGACCGCGCTTAGCTTGAGTACGAAAATGACAATTGCTTGCGCACGTGCGAAAGAGAGAGATTTTTAAAACACCAAGGGAAAAAAACAAACATGGCCGCCCGGCAAGTTATCAGCTGTTTCCTTTTCATTTTATGATACTTTTTCAAGAAACTTTCTCTCTTTTAAAAGTGAGCAAATAGCTGTTTTCTACAAAAGTTTCCCCAGGTCAGCTGGCCTACAACAAGCGTTGTGTAGGCTGTTGCTACAAAAAGCTCCATTTTCCCTCGTCGATCGAGTAGTCAGAAGCTATCTCGATTTTGTTTTTAGTTTTCGAAGACGTCTTAGTCGTACGACGACAAGCCAAGCTTGTATCTCTGCCTTTAAAATGGCTTTTAGTTTTCCTGCTCATCACAACATCCGTAGCTCAAAACGAAGGTTAAAAAGGTCGTCGAAAAAGGCCCCACACAATGTGTTGCTGCGACGAAAATGCGGGGACTCCGGTTGTGGAATTCCAAAAGAAAAATAAATTTCCAAGAGGAAGATGAAGAAAATACACCACCTTCTAAAAGAAGTACCTAACCAGAGCTTCGGAGACAAGCCAAATGTAGAGGAAATTCTTAGTAAATAAAATGGCAACCTAACAAATTGTTGAGATTTAGTTAAAATTTTACTAAAATACAATTATTTCATCCTTTGAACACATTACTCCAGAAGGCAGCTCAACAACCAGCAAACATCCCTCATGGGACAAGGCTGCTAAACCTTGATGTGTTAAAAAATGGGCTAAAGAAATGTAATCATGGTGAGCCTAATGGCGGGCTCGAGGATCAACGCCAAATTACCAATTTTTTCGTTGTGGTAAGCTTCATTCTTTGAGATTGTTGCTATTTTTATGACAGTTTAAATTTTGTTTGTACGGTGCTGCAATCTAGCTAATTTTTGGGCTTTCGTATTCTTATACTTTATTTTTATTTTTAACAGACCCAAATGTTACTGCACATGCTATCAACGATGAAGAAGGGAGTGAAAGCAAATCAGGTACAGCATTATTTGCAAGTTATGTTTTTCTATTTACTACTTTTACATTGAGCGTTTTTTAATTAGAATATTTTCAACCCTATAGATATTATCACACCCTACCAGATGCAAAGAGGGGAGAAAAGAAAGGGTCTGTTATTATATTTTACATTATTTCATTTTAGCTGGAATAATTATCTAAAATTAGGGAGGCGGTGATTTTAAAAGTTCCCTTATTCGTTGTTTACCAACCGAAAACCCTAGCATTGCTAAAAATTTGGGTAAATAACCAAACTGAGTTATTATAGCTGTGTAAATAGATAGTTTTTCATCATTTTAATTGTTTTCTCTGTTTTTCCCCTGAACCCTTTTATAGAAGATGAAGCAGAGTTGGGTGGGGACGATGCTGCATCTGATGTGTTTCCACGTAGTGCAAGTGCAAGTGGCTTTCTTGATAATAGAAGTCAAATTAGTGGTAGAAGCACCCCACCACCCCCTCAGATGATTGGACCTGTAACTGAGGTAAATATAAATACTTTCCTTCAGCTTCTAAATTTATATAGGTTACTAAATCTGCTATCCTTTTCTTTCAGGATCGTATTGTAGGCGCAACCCCTGTAACAGTGGCAATGAATACAAATTTTTCCTACCAGCTTTGTTTTGAGCACATCAACAAAGTTGGTAACCACCGCACAGACGAGCTACCAATTGAGCGGTGTTTAAGCAAAGTCAACACCACCCAGCTACAAAGCATTTGTTTTACTTTTTCTTCTTAAAGACGTACCAGCTACATCCTTTAGCGCTTTAGAAGAGTACTTAAAATCCAAATCAGATTTCTTCTTTCTCAAAATATCATCGCAATCATTTCGGGGTATCAACACTGACCTGGTATGGCAAATCCCTGGTGACAAAGGCACTAGTTTAGACGAACTGAATGAAAACTCAAGTTTTGGAGTTGTTTATTTACAAGCAAATACGAAGTATATTAGTTTCCTGAAAGCCCTATGCGAACCTGGTTTCGTTTTCAGGAACAAAATGGGCCTATATGGGATTAAAGCTAAGAAAATCGACCAAGTTAAGCGTATATTAGACAACTTGTTCCCTGAAGCAGATCCTATTTTCTCTGCAGGTGAATATAATGAGGAAACACAGGGACCATTTTCACATGCGAAAATTTCAGCCTTCGCAGAACAGTTTTCCCTTGGGCCCACTGAACTAATTTATGTTTATGGAAAGATTGGCAAAGGCGTAAAGATTTCACCACTTAAATCCAGTGCTGAAATTGATACCCTTACAGAAGGGCACCACAAGGCAAACGCGTTGCTTTTCCTTGACCAGGCTAACAAGAACAATATTGCTAAAAATGCAACAGTTTCCATTGCAGCAAACTCTGCCATTGCTGTCGCAAAGAAAACAAAGGATGACTTCTTTTTTGACGCTTTATTAGAGAAAACTCACACATCCATCAAAAATGGCAAGGCTGTGTTCCATGTTCTTACTGTTTATTGATAGGGCAATGCGCGTTCTCAAGTATCTTGCTACCAAAATGTTTCTGGGGCAGACTTTTTTAACCTTTTATGCTATTTTTTTATTTGTCCAAAAAAGGGGCAAATGCATAGTGCCTCGGCGGGGGGGGGAACAAACCCTGCGGGAAACCTACCCTGATGAGTGCCATCGCTTCATTCTTGGGGAGGGATAGGGTCTGCTCATTGCTTTTCAATGACAAGATGAATCAGTTTTGGGCCCAAAACATAAAGGGTAAGGTGTTAGCTATTGGCATAATGGCATAATTGATGCCACTATAGAGGGTAAAGAGCAGCAACAGGAGGATGTCCCGTTTCCCAAGGTGTTATTTACATCTAACATAAAACCAACAGGCGACCTCCTGGACGAGAGGATCCTACATTTGAAAAAAGACTGTGGAATGTCCTTCCACATGAAAACATTTCGCGGAAAAACTACTCTCGACTCGTAATTTGTTTTCTAGGATTCACCAGACACCAAACACATTTTTAATGCTAGCTATAGCTACTATACATACTTCATTTTTGTTTTTAAGCTAACTTGTCTGTTTAAAAGGAAAAGTCAAAACTCATTTTATTTCGTGTGAGTAAACTTGCATTTTACCTGTATCATTCCAGGCGAAAAGACAGACAGCCATCAAGACATTTGAGAGTTTGCAGTTGCCATTTCCGAGATGAGCAAAAAGAAAACGGTCAAAAAATGTTTGAACGAAACAAGAAGAAAATCTTTGCAACGCCAAGGCATCCATTGAAAAAAGAAAAACAGAAAGCAACAGCAAACTGTCAACAGTGCAAACCATTTTAAAGGAGTGCAATCTGAGAGTAGAGGAGCCTGAATCAAGCAAAAGTATTCTGACAAAGTCAAAGGAAATTATTTTGGAGGCAGAGCTAGATATGGCTACTAGTGAGCTGAAAAAGTACCAACAAAAAGAAAAAAGTACTGCAGGAACCGTTATACTGCTGATTCGTTGAAACCCTTACGTTCTATGAATGGAAGCTGGGCTTCCAACCAAAGAAGTCTTTGACATTATTGTGAACTATGTAGCCAGGTTTAAAGATAGCATAAATTATTGTGCCAACTGGAAAATTCAATCAATTGAACTGAGAGACCAAGTGCTACTAACACTCACGAAGGTCAAACAAAACTATGCAAATCTACATTTAACTGAACTTATCCAGTGAAGTGAAGCAACAGTTTCCAACATTGTGCTCACTTTTGTTCATGTAACTTCATGGCATCCTATTTGACGATTTGATGACAACAATACCGTCAAGAGAAAAGAACAAGAATTGCTCTCCAACTTCATTCTCCCAGTTTAGTAGTTGCCGCATTGTCATTGACTGCATAGACATTGAGATTGCTGTTCCTCACTTTAATGAGCCAGCAAAATGCCAGTTGTTCAAGTTACAGGGGGATTAACTCTTTCAAAGTTATCGTTAGGGTTGCACCGAATGGAGTAATAACTTATATGAGCAAGTTATTTCCTGGGTCTGTTTCAGACAAGTTCATTGTTCAGCAGTCAGGGCTACTGAGACATTTAGTTACAAGAGACTTAACTCTGGATGATAAGGGATTCCTGATTCAAGACATTCTTTCTCTTGGTGTCTCTGTAAACATTCCACCATTTCTAAACCATGGAAAAATGACAGAGACAAATCCTGCGTATTCTCCCTTTGGGGAGAACATTCCCCCTGATACAGATCCCATGTCTACAGCTTTTCTTTATACTGAAAAACATGTAATTTCAAAGGGCAACACTTTCACTAGAGACAGGAGGTAGGCTAGTACTGAGTACTTTTGTATTTTTTAATTTGCTATTACTTTTAAATTACTTCAAAATCACTGCAGCCATCAACAATTGTGAAACTGCCAACGATAAGGAAATCAATTAGTGAAGTCACTCAACAAACCAAGAGACATCGGACAGATACCCTCAATGCTCTGCGTCACCTAATGAGTGGTGGTCACTCTAAAGACCAGTTTAAAGACGAAACTAAAACCCAATCACAGAAAGAAAAAGACCTGCTTATTAGAGAAGCAGGTCTGACACAAAGCCTCTCTGACGGCCAAGGGCTATCCTTGAAAGCAGATCTTGGCTTGCATTGGCACGGACTAAGGAAATTAAAATGGTAGGTATCAAAGTGTTCACTTAGGCCTGGTAAATGAAACATGTATTAACTGATGCCAAACAATTAAAATCTTTCACTTTAAAACTCAGTATTGTAAAGAAATCAAATAACTAAAGTTCTTAACATTTTTGCCAATGATTTATGAATAGTATCATTATCATTGGAAATCTAAGTCACTAAATCTAAAGATGCAAGGATCTCTTTGATCACAGTACCTGGCCAAATGTAAGCATTCAAATTTGTGTTAAGACACATTGCCTCACAATAACAGAGAAAGCAATTGAATAGAAGAATTTCATATCTCACCCTCAATCTTGATCAAAGCAATAGTTAGGCAAGCTGCAAGCCTCTTCCACACTTCTTTGAAACAACATGGAGGTTTATAACTCAAATACTTGAAATATATGAAGCTGGGAAATTTTTCCTCCTTTCCTCTGTGTGCACTAAAATTTAATCGACAGGTGGTTTGCTGAGTTGAACATAAAGTTGCCAAGTGAACACAAGGCAAGAGAAAAAGCTGAACTACTTTGCAACTCTGCTGAACTGCAAAAGCAGTACATACCAATGGTCTTCCCACTCAGCCACCATAAAGGAACTGAAATAAGACTTGCCCCATATGTGTATGTTGAGGACCTGCAGAAACTGGTGTTTGATCACTTGGATGCTCATTCAAGGTACATTGATTTGCATTACATTTGTTGCAGCACAAGAACTATTAGCAGAAACTCTGGGGCAGATCCAGGGAAGGTTCGGGTAATTTGGTCGAACCCCCTAAAGTCAAGAAAATGCAAACTTCTTGACCATACTTTTTCTTATGGAAAAAGAACTTGTTAAACAACAACAACAATAACAATAAGATAATGTAGGCAGAAGCCCAACCAAACCCTCCATCACTAAATCCCGGGTCAGCCCTGAAACTATATCAGATTTAATTTAGTAGATTCTCAAACATATTCAAAACAGGTTCAACTTGTTTGTATTAGGCTTTGGTTAACACAGACTCTTGTGGCACAGTAAGGTCAGGTACTCAGAGGAGCGTTTAATGCTGTGTTGGATACGATAGATTTTGTCTTCAATTTGACACAGTTACATTTCTATTTAAGCTGCCTTGCCCCCCGTACTTCTCCTCTCACCCTACATGTAACTTGTTCAGTTTCACTTGCTCTTGGATGCCAATACAATATACTTTTGTTTTTAGTAACATTTTCACGATTTCATGAAATGCAGGCTAGGTAATTTGACTTGGCATTGTCGAGTTATACCGGATGATGAGATATGGCTGAATCTTAGTGGAGATAGAGGTAGTGGCACAATGAGGTTCTGTTTCCAGACTGGGAACCTTGAGCAACAAAGTTCACCGGAGAAAGCTGATGTCTTTGCCATCTTTAAAGGCCCTGACTCACAAGGGGAAAACTTGCTGATCGACGTCATTCTCATATAGTGGTCTATAAATGGTTTACAAATCGGTCAATAATCTGGCGCCTGATTATCTTAGAGCAAAATTTGTAGATCGAGATAGTGTCACCAGCTATACCCTGAGAAACACCACGAACAAATTAGCTGTTCCAAAACCGCACACTAACTATCTAAAAAATAGTTTCCGCCACAGTGTGCTATCTTGTGGAACAGTCTACCAAAACAGCTTCGAGAAGCCAAATCGCTAGACGTCTTCAAATCTCGCTTAACAGATTCTTTAAATCATAGACACGGTATACATGGAAAGCACGCAAATTATAGTTTTAATACATTTCTATTAAAAACTGTTTAAATAACTTTCGGAAGAACTTGAAAAGAGCGAGCGTATTTTTTTAAATTCTTTTTGAATTTTTTAGCCCTGATTTTTAATCCTGGATAAATAAAGTTACAAGTCATATGACTTTTAAACTCAGTAGCCACCGCCGCTGGATGAAAGCGGGTGAACATGTGGATAAGCATCACAATGTGAAGCTGAACTTCTCCAGCCGTCGCGTTAATTATTATTCTGAATTTTAAGATTCAAAAACGAAGGATCAATCTTACATGCAATCTACACCCCATCCAGATTAAACTATTACAACTATGACAACTACCACATCAAAAAGCAAGAGGCGAACAAAAACTGGCAAAAAAATCAAAAGCAGGTTTGCAATAATCGCTTAAGTGTGTCCGAAGGGTCGTAAATTACTATGGAGAAGGGTATTAAAACCAAGTTAGAGTTTCTTGCGCTTGCACTGAGGTTGAAAGAAGAAGGAAAGATTGATTTAGCAGAGTTTATCGAAAACCGTTGCTCGAAGAATTTAGATGAAGCTATTAGCATAGGTTGGGGACCCCGTCAACATTAGAAAAAACACACCACGGAGACTCTGACCAGGTTTTTAAGTATTATTTGCCCCGACGGCTCCCAAGGCAGTGGTTGAAAAAGGCAAAAGAAGTTCTCCGATGTAATGAAATAAACAAGTGTGAGTTCACACAAGTCGTAAGAAACTTTGCAGGCTATTGATCGAGGAAAATATGGGAACAAGATTTTGGGTGGCAACTTTTTCCTTGTGATTCCCCTCAATGTAATTCACAACTGTTTCACAAACCTGCCACGGCCAGTTTTTCTTGTGTAGGAGCACAAGACAGCCTAGTTATTTTTTGAACGATTTAAGGTGGTAGTCGCAAATGATCCATTGGTATGATCTTATGTTACTCTAAGAACGACAAACTGTCGATCTACCAGCACGAATGTCTCAATGTGTTCGATGCACCGGTTTTTGGTACCTCAAAAGACGACATAACTTGTCCGTGGTGGAGTTTCTCAATCATCGGGAAATTCAATTTATGACATTTCGTTGGGAAAATATTCCATTTTCCTTATCTAATCCAGTCAAAACAGAAACAGAATATGCCAGCCTCCCTCGGTGTATAAGATAACAAGAAGTTTGCTAGTCAACAGCTCTGTCATGCGTCTCATTTTCTTAAATGATATGTTCCGATGTAATAATAATAAATTATTATTATTATTAACTTACTGAATCTGAGGGAAAGGAAATAAGGTGGCATGATCGGAGGCTAAAGAATTAAAGATTAAAAACGAGATTTCACTTGTGGTTTTTATCTGTAAGTTAGTTAACGTCGGGAGTATAAACCTAGGAATATAAGTATTAAAAATTTTTGTTTTGGAGGTCAATTTCTATTGGCAGAGCCACTTGTCCGTACATAACCATAGATTATCTACTTTTTTACCACTAAACATGACACTAATAAACATCATAGCATTTCCTTGTAATTAAAGGAACTGATAATAACAGTCAGTGGACTTTGTTATAATATTCAGATTCAGTTTCTATAAAAATGGGTTCTATGCAGGTTTAGTATTTTTGTATCAGTGTAAAGTTAGAATAAACGTTTTGTTGAACAGCTATCCTACTTCGTAAACTTCGTGGATGCTGTTCCTGGTACGACAAAAAAAAAACTTACAGTTTCTGGACTAACTTTTCAGTTTATTTTAAAAAGTCAGTCGATTTTTTTAATTTCTGCAATTTCTGTTAATAAGGTTCATCTAAATTTTCTTTTAAAATCTTGTAGCAGAAATTACGAAAATCTGCAATTTCTGTAATATTTGGAATTGCATGCATTTCTGGACATATCTTCCAGTTGACTCCAGTCGACATCCAGCCAGACCGCCACTGTCGACTGCAGTCGACAAACAAACGCATGTTTTTTAAACCACTTATAGTTGTTGTTTAACTGTCCAATCAAAAATGCCGATTAAATCTCCAAGACCGAGAAAGCATGTGCGGCAAGAATTTTGCGTGATCGATCTACTTTTATAGATTTTGAGAGAATGTTGGAAGTTTGTGTTGTTTGTTTATCGGCGATTTAAAAATGGTGTCACAAGATCGTTATGGCACCAATAATGATGTTTTGGGTGCTTTTTTCAAGACGAAGGCTCGGATTTAGACGATGATTTTACGACTTTCTGATGAGGACGAAGAAAGTCTCGGTGACGACGATATCATGACTAATGAAAACAGCAGAAGCGAAACCATGGAGGCCGATTTTGGTGAAGGTCATAACAACCACCAGAATGGTGTTACAGATGGTGAGGCGCTCTGCAGAGCTGTTTCAGGTCAAAATTGCGCTGTTTGAGAGTTTCGATGGGAGCATTACGATGATCTCGACCCGTTTGACCCAGACTGGCTTCCAGAGTTTAATCGACACTTAGGAGTTCTTGTTGACACAACAAAATTTCAGCCTGTCGATTATTTCAAGTTGTTCTTCCCAGATAAGGCATTTGATTTAATAGCCGAAGAAACAAACAAATATGTAATGTAGTACCTGGATACAACCGTGAGCTTTCCTGCAAACTCACGATTTTCGGCCAGGCGTGGCACGACTAGCAATGAAATAAAAGCCTTTGTTGCTTTGCAGATTGCCATGGACCTATGTCAAAAACCTGTTTTGGATGATTATTGGAGCAGACACTGGCTCACATTAATTGACTTCAGGAAAGTAATGCCAAGAAACAGATGTGAACCAATTTTCTCATTTCTTCATTTTAATGACCTGAGAAAAGCAAAGAAAGTTATAATCCATTATTCAAAATCCAGCCTCTTTTAGATATCGTTGGTCCACTCTATGAGAATGTGTATCAGCCAAAGAAATACATCTGTATTGACAAAAGTATGGCGAGGTTCAACGGCCGTACCTTTTTTAGCCAGTAGCTACCAGCAAAGCAAACCAAATGGGGAATCAAATAATTTATTCTCAGTGAGGCCGAAAGTGGCAATATGCCTAAGTCCACTGTTTACACAGGGAAAAAATCTTTTTTTTTTTCAGGGAACCCGGGGTGAAGCTAACTGAACAACTTTTGCAAACCTCCTTGAAGGATATGAAGACAAAGAACACATTTATATGGACAATTTTTGGTCTTCACCAACTATTTAATTATTGACCAATACAACCACATTATTGCCAGTGTTGATCGCCTCGATCAAATGCTTGGTACCTACCTCTACCTCTACAAGTCGCTGAAGTGATACAACACATTGTATCACAGGGCAAGGGAAGTGGCACTTGTTAATGAGTACATAATTTAAGGAAAGAAAGTTACAAATAAAACCTCCACTCCGTCAGCCTTCAGAGAAAAAGTCATGGATGGTATGTTGGCAGCCTGGGAAACTCCAATTGTACAGCAAGGACGCCCAAGTACCATACCCACCCCCCTTAGGATGAATGGACGCCACTTTGCTGGAAAGTGTGAGGGCAACAATGACAACCCAGACTGTGTTGTTTATTGTGACAGAAAAAAACAAGAAACGGGCACAGACAAGCCACTATTGCAAGCAATGTCAGGTTCCACTTTGCTTGCTACCATGTTTTGAGCGCTACCACACATTGCTCAACTATAAAGCTTGAATAGAGGATAGAACAGCCTTTATACATTTAAAGTAAACTATCTTTCACTTTAAAGTGTAGATAAACATCTATTGCAACCATAGGTAATGAATAATGTATGTCAATCGGTAAATGTAAGTTCCCAGTGTAAAGATAACTCTGAAACTAGAATTTTAACTTTCTCATGCTATGATGCAAATGCAGATCCACTTCTTGACAAACTTAGCTGAAGAAAATTTGCTGATCGACATCATTTTCATACAGCTACCTTGGTCTACAAATCGCTCAATAATCTGGCGCCTGATTATCTCAAAGAAAAATTTTGTAGATCGTGATAATGTCACCAGCTATACTCCGAGAGACACCACGGACAAACTAGCTGTTCCAAAACAGCACACTAACTACCTGAAAAACACTTTCTGCTATAGTGGTGCGATCTTGTGGAACAGTCTGCCAAAACAGCTTCGACAAGCTAAATCGCTAGATATCTCTAAATCCAGCTACAAGAATTTCTTTAACTCATAGATACGGCATCCATGGAAAACAGGCAGTCTATGATTTGATACAATTATGTTATAAACTATATTTTATTAATAAAAAAAAGTCCTGTTGTTTTTACCGTGTACAAATAAAGCTACTAGTTAAGTTACCTCCTTAAAATAAGGTTACTTCACCAAAGAATTATACCCACTTATCTGAGCACAGTAAACTTGGACAATACGTGTAACCGACAGCTTAGTTGTTTTCTATTCAGCTCGAGCAACATAATTTTACTGATTTTTAGCGGGGACTGGGACGAGCTATGGAGGAGTGAGGAATAGTTTGCGAGGCTCTCGACCTTTTGTGGTTGATTTTGCATGGCTGTTTTAAAAATCACAAACTTTTTCAAGTGAAAAAATAGAAGCAGCTTATCTGGAATGGAAACACCGTCGCCGGAGTCGAAGAAAACTAGAAAAGGAAAAGAATTTCTGACTGAAAACGGAAACTCT
>JAOBRG010096660.1:0-35910 GCA_027574985.1 Umimayanthus nakama | reverse complement strand
CAGAGTGGTTATAAGTGTAAAAATATTTTTATAAAATTTTATAAAAATTTACAAAATTTTATAAAACTTTCATGTTCTTTACAGAGTTTTATAAAATTTTATAAAATGACTGACCAGGGTAGCATAGTTGGCACTTTTTTCTATCATTCTTTAGAATTATGTTATTCATTCTTTAGAATTATGTTATTACTGGCAAAGGACTTGAACTCCGCACCTCCCATTTATGAGCCAGTGCTTTAGACTGAATGGCTTGGCCACACTGCCTTTCTTTATATCCTAATTAAAATAATTTAGTGGTCATGCATGTGTATCTGTGGTCAATCTCAGAGTGTGGCAACTATAAATAAGATTATTTGCTTTTAACAAACATGTGGTTGTCCAATATGGTCTTATATTTTTGAATTGATTAAGTCTAACTCTTAAATAAATTTTTTCGAAGACTGTGTCCAGCAGATTTCATGATTGAAGCATTTATAAATGAGTATATTCATGTTATTTATTCTAGAAGTGGGCACCTAGAAGCTTAAGATTCACATGGCAACCAAGATCCTTAGTACCAAAGATTAATGTGACCCCCTCCCTCCCCCGGCGAATTTATTTTTTACGCCCACTTCAAGATGGCGGACTGTCACGGCTCATTTATTATTCGTAAATTCATTTCACAGGGCTATTTAACAATTATTCCATGAACGCGCATTGGATACGAGCTTTTAGATAGCGGACGAGGTGCGAAGCACCGAGTCGGCTATCAATAGCTCATATCCAACAAGCGTGAGGGGAATAATTGTTTTATTGAATACCAAACACTGGATAAAAGTAACTTGAATCTATTTTCTACCGAGTCGATTTTTCGGTCATTTTAAGGGAAAATTTTCCGTAATAAAATTGTCAGTTTCCATATTTGGACAAATTGCAGTATACAGGATTTATACCGTGAGCAGAGAGCCAATCAGATAGCAAGAATTTCAGTATCCAGTGCTTGGTATTTATTCTATGGTTAGTTCGGGTTAGGGTTGAGTTAAGGTTTCTTTTGTAAGAACTTTAGATAGACATAAAAAAGGGGAAGTGTTGGCAACAAAATGCCGGGTTAGTGGTGTAGTGAAAGGTGAATCCTGTTTATGATGTCATACGTTTGAGAGTCGTCATGCCCATCTTTCTTCGGCATTCTTTAAAAGTTTTTTCTAAGTACAAGTCTCAGTTTGAGCAATGTTCTAGTAAGCGTCCGCCATTTTGAAGTGGGCGCAGAAAAAAAAATTGCCCTCCACGGTTTGTGTCATACAATGGCGTAGATTACACAATTATGTAATACATGTTCTGTTTTGTTAAACTGATTATTGAATATAACATAGTACAGTCACATACAGTTTCTGAAACTCAGGTTTTGTATATACAAACAGACACAGCTGATGAGCACGCCAGGTATCAGCCGCACTCGGAATTTGCCGACAGGAGAATGAATGTGTACAGTGCACGCACATATTTCTATGAAGGAGAGAGTGAATGTGACAGGAAGATGGATATATTTTTGAAATGCATTGATGCTGCAGGTTTGTTTTAAAAACACTCTTATAATCACTGAGCAATTAAGATAAGTTTCTTAAGTCTGGTTTATCATAATTAGTTTTGGTGCTGCTGTTCTACAGGTACCATTTGCATTAGTTGTTCTAATACTATCAAAACAGCCCCAGCAAGTAAACCAGGAAGAAAATTCTCCCAATACTATCCACACAAAATAAGTTGTTTGGCAATGAGAGTATTAAATGCAAGTGTTCTGATACGCAGCTATTTATCTAAGATACTTGAAATACTGAAGTCTCCAAAAACCGGCCTGTGACGTTCACGTATTTTTGGCCTATTCACACACTCACGCCGTTTTTCTGAAAATCAACAATTTTCACGTATTTTCTGGTTTCAGTTCCCACATTCAACAAAACTTTTGCACAATATCCTCGATTACTGGTCAACCTTTTGGTTTGTATTTTCCTTCAAAGTAATGTTGATAATAAGATTCTAGGCAGTTTCCCGCTATAAATGACTTATCAATTTCAGACGCCACACCTGCGGATCGTGTGAAGGTGCACGGCAAAAAAATGCTCTGGTGCGCATTCCGTTGACCTCAGTCGCTTTAAAATCTCAATCTGGCGCTAAAATAAGTCGGGTTTTGCGGTAGTACACGCTTTTTTATAAGAACCAGTAACTTTCGGCTGAGGCTGGGCTGTTCTAAAATTTTTGGCGATTTCAGCCTCAAATTATTCTAAAATTGTTCTTTTTTTCTGATATTTTTAAACAGTGGATAAGTTGCCCGGAACAAAACATGTTAAGAGGCAATTAGATTTATTTGCGTTTGCTATAGTTTCATCAGCGATAAAACTTGAAACTGTCAATACAGCGTTCGCGAACGAGAAGATCTTAAATGTTTATCACTCTTCCAGCGCCCAATGAACAAGCTAAAATCTTACAAGTTTTGTTTTCATGCACATCTTAATTTGTGTACAAAGGTTAAATAAATTTCTTAAAGTTTTCTAATGAAAATTTCAGTCTTGTGATTGTTCTTAGCTTGTTCCTAATTTTTGGACAAATCTCAGCCTGGGTGTTCTTATAAAGTTTGTATTTGCAATAGAACGCGTCTAGTACAGGTATCTGGAAACTGATGTGCAGTGCGGCCTACTATATCTACCCCGCGGTTTTTATATATCGGATGAATGAAAAAATTTTCAAGTGACAGCATGTAAAGTTTAAAATAAGTCTTTTGAGTAAAACTGCTTACGCGATTTTAATACATTCTTAATGTATCTTTTTAACGTCGATGTAAATTCAATGCATGCTATTTGACAGCATTGTTACGTTAAAGCACCTTTTTCTCAATACAACACCTCAATAGTTTGTGACTCCTCTATTGATTCTTCAAAATCACTTTCTGATAGGACTTCTTTTAAAAGATTTCCAGTTCAAAATGTCTTTTGATTCATCTTCATATTCCGCGCCAAAACAGTGTTGGACATTTACCATTTTCTATGACACAAAAAGGAACATTTCCATCTACATGTAGCTAATAAAGAATGTAAATGCTTTTTCTCCTTGTGATACTGTTTATGATTGTTACTGAAGAATTCTGTAAGTGCAGCAAAGTTGTGTCAAAAAAAGTAAGATACTAGCTCATGGAAACATTGCGTCAATTTAGTGCATTCAAAAGCGTAATTTCAAGAATAAGCGCTAATTAAGTGTCATCATCGTACGGTAATAATTTCGTAGAATCAGAAACGACTTTTAACGTGATATTTTTCATTCTTCAATAAACAATTCCAATACTGGCACGAGATTGCACCTAAAGTTTGAAAGAATGTTTCTTTCTTCATTCAAATTAATGAAGACATCGTTTCAACTTACTAATGTCAGAAATTTCTTTATATTTTTCAACTTAACTAAAATATGCCTGCAAACCTGAAGTATATATTGAAAGCGGCATCTCTTAGTCTGACTAGCAAGACAATCTGCTTTCGTAAATTAAGAAATCTTGTAAATTTAGACTAGCCTTATAACAAAGTTTTCAAATTTTTCCTTATAGTTTAGTTTACAGACAGTTGAGTACAACGTTTACAAAACCATGACTTAAATAACCGTCTAAGCTTGCCGGGACCACGCATCACCCCTTGATAAAGTGCCAACAACCGCCAGCATTACTGTTTTATTTTACCATTTAATCGTCAGGGTGACATGAATTGTACGCGACACACTGATAACACAACACATCGCAACCTGACACAAAACAGAACACAGTAAAAAGTACAATATTTAGCTTCACAACAGCGTTGCTTTGTTGAGTTCACCAAAACTTGCTCACAGTTTTTGTCACACTTGTGTTTTTTATCGAACTTGAGGTAAGATTGGACGAATTTTGACGTCAAGCTTTTTGCTTTTTTCTAGTCTCCTTTGACGAAAATTTCTTTTGGGCAACACAAAATCTTTCCAAATAACTTAGTTGCCCCATCGGGTCACCATTTTTTAAAACCCAGTGGCCCGCACTGGCCAAGACGGGCTTGAAACTGCGTTCGGGCCAGCGTTATTGTCGAGCTCCGGTTGTGCGTCACTATTTTCGCTTACAATCACTGAGCGCAGCACAAATAGTCTAGACAGCATCACACCAAATCGTTCGAGAAACAAGAAGCCAATTAAGCCTTTACTCGTGGTAAGAGTGGAGACCGAAGTGAGGTTGCGTTCAGTTATTTAACCGTTGAAGCACCGATGTGTATGCAAACTGTATGTGAACAAGGGAAACAATAACTTGTTGAGAAACACGGCAAATAAGTCGAAAAACACACAAACTACTTCCTTCGTCCGAACTCCACTCTCCCAAATAAAATTGCGCGATGAAAAAAGGAAAAACAATTGGGGCGTTCCGACTTAACATATCACCACCATGGGCACTGACCGCCTGGGACCGGGGACAAACCCCAAATATGGCAGTCACTGGACGGAATCGTTAATCGCGACACGAAGAAAAAAATAAATAATGGAACCCAAACTTTGACTCGCGGTACCACGAGTAACAAGAGTAAAAAATAAAACTTACTTCTAGAATTGAATAAAGTTTATTTCCAGTAAGAAGTGGGTGGAGGGGGTTCTGGCCTAGAGGAAAAGTTCACGCATTTTCATTGTCAGTTTGTGAGAATTAAGGATTTGCCATAATTAAGTTTAATGTGCGTTTGGGACAGAGATAGTATTAATTAAGCAATAAGCTAGGTCAAAATGAAAAGGTGATGTGCTCTATCAATTGTCTTGATATCACCACTCTCTCGTTTTCAGGCAGCCTCCAGTTATTTTCTCATTACAAACTTTTTTTGATGGTAACGTTTGATATAGTTATGTTGTCATAAAGTGCAGATTTATAAACACTCAAATACTCACTCGTAAATAAATATTAATGAAACTTATCCAGAAAACGTTGATACAATGATGGTAGTTAGTTGTGGCTTATTAATTTGAAGTGTAATACATGTTATAATTTTAATGTGCCATATGCCAATTCTCAAATTTCTAATGGTAGGCTACGCCAGCAAGGATGGATTTGCTGCAATAAAGCTGACTGCACTTGGCAGGCCACAAATTTTGGTGAGTACAATGTGAGCATTATTTTTCACTTTGCATCAAATTGCTGATATATCTACAGTAGTCCAAGTCACCATCTACAAGGGTGGGGTGGGGGGGGGGATGGGCAAGGCAAGGGTGGAGGTTACAAACTCAGTTAGTTTTTTTCCCCATTTCAGATGATTGCTTTATTAAAAAGTTTAAAACTATTTTTAATACTGATATATGGAATTTAACGTTACCATTAGTTATTTAAAGAGGATATTTATCTGCATCTGCACCACCGTCGGTTTCCTGTAGTTTGAGAAGGAAACTGAATGAGTTGAGATAGTTAAGGATAATTTAACAACATAAGATTCATCCAACTGGTAAGATATTTCATAGTTGTGTGAAACCAATCGAAATTTGACCATGCTCAGGTGGTAGGTTAATTAGCTGAAACAACCGAGTTTGCCCTCTGCAAGAGAGGTTTGTACGAGGTGCAGGCAGAAGTGTTACTACAAATTTAAAGGTTTTAAAATAAGTTTTTACTGACGCATTTGTTGATCTTGTACATTTTATGTGCAGATGAGAGTGTCACAAATCCTGAATCAAACTCAACACTTCTTCGATCAACTGGCAGCTGACTCTCTTGTTAAGAACCAAATTGGATTCGCTATTGCAAGGGATAAATTCTTTGAAGGACTGAAAAGGATAGGGGTAAGCATTGAGATTAGGTTGAGGCTGAATTGTCATAATTATGTTTTGCAGTAAGAGGTTTATTTACAACTTGGAAAGTTATGTAGGCCTGCAGCTTAAATCTTTAGTCTTTAACCGCATCTTAACAATAACAACAACAAATCCTTTTATTTCCCCTTGATTTATACAGTAGATATTAGTAATTACTCGCATTGAAAGAATAGAGGGGACTGTCTGCCTAAAATAACAATACAGCTAATAGGAACAGGCAGCCAAACATCTTGAAAACTTACTATGAGAAAGTGACCAAATTCTTGGCCCAAGCATATCTTGACAAACCTGATTAAATTTAATGGATGAATACGGACTACAAAAGCTTAAATGGGTAACGCCATCTGTGCTTCAGGAAAAGTACCGGCGTATTCGTTGTTGTTGGCAGATTTTTATGCACTGATAAGCTGTTGATTCCTGCTTTTTGGTAACTTTTCAGCTTTTCATGTACCATCTAAACAATTCAGTTTGACGTGAGAATCGTATTAGTGTTCGTATAAAACTGTATAACAAGGAGTTTTGAAAGAATTTAATTTACAGTCTGCTAACTAGTCGGTTTTGGAGCCACCCTAAAATGCTACAAAAGAAACGTGGTGGCGCAAGAACTGATTAGACGAAGAAAACTTAACATTTTTATTGGAATGTATCAAAATCAGCTGCCAAGTCTTCTCATTCCTAGTTTCCACGAAGAGTCAATATGAAGTGCACTTTTTGGTGGCTGGTAGATAAAACAAAGTACTTCTGTTCTGAAGTGAAACTTGCAGGAAGATTTACGCAGTGTTGGACTGTTCATGCTGTTGTTCGCAAAAGCAGTGGCTCCAAACTTAAATTTTGTTCATTTCAAATGAACTTAGTGTCGAAGATTCCGCTGTTTTGCTCAAAAAATGTTTTGTTTTCGAGAAATTAATCAAACAACAGCGCTAAATGCCATTTTGTTGAGGACCGTGAAGGTAACGTACGGTATACTGCAATGTACAACACAAGCTCGCACACTACTCTCCAATATTTTTTGTTGCCCAAACTGGAAAACGCCCCGGTATGTTTTTTTGTGTGGAGCTTCCACACGCAATACTGCTTGTGGCCTTTTGAGTTGTCTTGCAATTGATTGTGCTTTTAATGCATACGCATACAATGGAAACAAGATATCTGCTGTGGAGGCCTGGGTGCAGACACCAGATCCAACCAAGCTTAACCAAACTCCCCCCCCCTCGATTTTTTTTGGTCTTAAATTTTTGCCCCTTGACCAATTGCCAAACGCTTTTGCATAACTGTTCCTCAATAATGGACACATCCTTTGACACTAGTTAAATGACGACATCATTGATGACGTCATCATACTAATTGTCCAAACGGTCAGTTTGCTGTCAAACTTTCAATTTTTTGAATAAAAATGGTTAAAAATTTCCCCGTTATTCATATTTTTGTAGTTATTTCGTAGTTTTCGCATATAAGATGTTGTTTTCTATCTATTTCCAATAAAGTTTCTTAATTTTAAGCAAAATCTCGAAAATCGAAATTCCAAGATGGCGGCCATCGGCGGCCATCTTGGATTTTTGTTTTCGTTACCATGGCATCAGCGGCTAATCAAATGATGATTGTTGCAATGCAAGTTAATTAGTAGGTCATACACTAATTGTATACCAAAGGGCAAGTTCACATTTACAACCGTTTCAAAAATCTTTGGGGGGGTTCCCCCTTGCTTGTATATGTGTGGCAAAATAGCCTGCCTGTTTAAGGGTTTTAAAAACATTGTATATATTAATACCTGCATTCATTTATTAAGAAAAGAAAACCCATTGATTTCAAATAAGTTACAACATTAAACAGTTGCTTGTACAAAGTCCTCAGCTCTTATTGAAAGCATCTTGTTCTCACATGCATCATAATGCTTTGTTGCTATAAGGCAATTTTAGTCGATGTTTTTAATGTACCTTTCACAACAATTTACATTTTATGTTCATGTGTTTTACAGAAGAGAAGAGTCTTTAATTCTTCTTTAAGCTTTCCCACAGGCAACCGATCTGTTGTAAACATTGTGAGTGAAAGTTTTATCATCGGCTGTTGTTGTCACAGGTTGAGATGACAGAAGATGAAGCCTCAAGAATTTTTGACTTAATTGATAACGACAAATCAGGGTAAGAAATGTCCACTAGTGTTATAGGGATTAGGTGGAACCCAGCCCTTTCCTAAGTTTTTTCTTGTTTCGTGTTTTTGCCATGATCGTTTACGTTGTAGCTTGATGAAAGAAGTAGTACTTGCCTGAACTACGCTAGCTGACTTTATAACACATCGCTTTATAAAGCATTTAAACTACACAAGTCGAGATTTATTTTATTCAGTTGCCGGTGCTAGATTATAGGTTCCACAAGTAACAATTTTTTTCGTCAAGGATTTCGACGGTACAATTTGATAAATTTTCTTGTTTTGCAAAACTGTTTTGGTCAAACTGTTAGGTGTTTTTCTTTTCACATTCCAAGCATTGCTTTCCTGTTTTCGCTGCTTTGTGGCCCTGTTACACTTCTGCGTACCGTTCTAGTGTTTGCGAGGCGAAGGTAATACTTTAAGTTCCCATACGGTGTCATACGACTAGGTACTAGTCCTTTTTTGTGCATATTCGGATATACTCTCGTGCTCAAACAAACCGTTAATTTTGAGCACGTGAGTATATGGTTTATACGCTAACATACGCTACGTAAACGCTGGATACGCGAAAGCTACGTTAGAGGCATGTTGCTGATAGGCCATATTCGCTGGTCAGTCATACGCCGGCCATGCGCAGACGATCGATACTCTACTCATGAGGCTATTCGTAGGTTCGAAACAGTAAGTATACGAACAGTTCCTTTTTTTCCAAGGGCAAAGTTTGGGCGTAAGAAAATCAACACGCGACTCGCGTGTACGTTTTTCTCATATGCAATAGTATGACAGGGCCACTTAATACACACAAATGAAATCCTTTGTAGAGTTCTCCTGCAGATGTACAAACTTGTCATGTGCGATTTGTTGTAATATAACAGGGACGGATCCAGAAACGTCAGAAAGGGGGGAGATGGAATCCAAACTCTAGAAGGGAAGGGGGGGGGGGCAGTACGACTTTTCAGTCCCGCTTTCAGTCATTTTCTTATATATCTCTCATAAATATTCCACCAAAAGGGAGTCCGGCCCCTCCCCTAAATCCGCGCCTGTAGAAATTGTTTTGAAAATTGAAAATGAAATCTGTTCCTCAACAGGTACATAGACGCAATAGAATGGCACGAATTCCTAACACCGCAGCTTCAGCTATCGAAATTGTTCAGGGCCAAGCCAGAGGGAGATGTAAGAATGTCATTTGGTGCACCCTTCAAGAGTGTAGTTTTACTAAACTTTAAAACGTTATAACAAACACTTCTAAACATGTTCCCTTTCTCAAAAAATGATCGGTAACACTTCCCCTTTCACTTTCATAAAGAAAATATCACGTCTGATAAGTATGATTGAGTGAACAACGTCCTTTAAACCTACTTTCGATTCTAGTGTAAAAAGGTTTTGTTAACCTAACATTTTTGTAGTTGCATTTTATTTTGGGTTGAAATTTCGGCCAGTTGCTTACAATTAGAGTGACAAGATAAAGTTAAAAACAGGATAAACCAATTAGCAACAAGACACAGAGATAAGCTCATCCTTGTACAAAAAATACCCTGGGATAACCCATTTAGATGGGCCGACTTAGATGAAAAATTGTTTGGAAGTTTCAAGCAGTTGAAATAGTATGTGTGTTATGAGACTGACGAGACGGGATCGTTATCGTTGTGTGTAATCATGGAAAAATTTCAAATTCACCAGATTTGCAACACTTTCTATTGCGCACGGTTTTCATATTGATGTTT
Organism: Umimayanthus nakama; assembly: GCA_027574985.1. NCBI lineage: Eukaryota > Metazoa > Cnidaria > Anthozoa > Zoantharia > Parazoanthidae > Umimayanthus > Umimayanthus nakama. The sequence continues at coordinate 26,230 of JAOBRG010096660.1, read as the reverse complement.
TACTAAATAGCATACCTTGCGGATGTCACACTACTCTACGCCATTAAAACGTTATTGATTATCTTGTCTTTTTGTCACTTTTATAGTTCCATCACTCTTAACAACCTTCAAGACTCACTTCACCTAAAACATTCACAAGCACTCTCATGGTACATTTGCACCTTGCTCGATTATAGCACTTATTAACACAAAATGTCTATAAATATTTCATTGACATCATTTTGTAGTGTAGTACCGATCTAACCTTACTGTTCTGTATTTAATCAACACAGGAAAAGGGTCGGCCCATCATTTCAGTTCTTACTGAGAACGAACTGGGGGAGTTTGACAACATGAGAAAGAGACTGGAAACACTTGCAGAAGTGAGTCAAGCTTTGGTATTGTCACTCAAAGTGAATCATATTTTACTCTACGATCGAAAGATACCATTGGATAAAAGACAATATAAGTAGCCCACATCTTATTGTTACAAAAGTGTATTGTTAAAAAGCGTCAGGTATCGTTACTTTTATTGTTCATTGACCAATGGAATACTTCGTTCTCAGAGTGGAGCCTTACTGCTCAAAGTTGCAAGAATGGTTCTAGATATCTTGGAATAATGAGCCGAAAACATCTCAAATGTTCTTTGTAAATCGTACTAGTGCAAATTTTTAAATCATCAAGGTTTGTCATGCGCGCTGGCTTTGGTTTTCTCTACCACAATGACGTTCTACTTTGCTTTTTGAAAAATAGTTATTTTTGTGTGAACATAAACATTGAAGAACTAAATTTCGCAAAAATAACAAGATATATACCTAATTGTTCCTTCGCGATTGCGTTTCGCCTAGTATGCTACGCGCGGTCTTTGTGGGCTTTTTTGAGGAAATGATGTTATGTTTGACGAATCAAGACTTATCTTAGAAAGTATTAGTATTACTTCTGTTTGGTACGACTCGAGCAGGTGAGACAGCCATTTTTCTTTTTTCATTGTGTTTCTGTCACTCAAGTGAGATGTCGGGCGCACATTGTAAAACATGGTAAGGCTCTATAGTGTTGGTCCATTCTGTGCTTTCAGAGAGAAATGAATGGAAATATGGGTAATCAAAGTTTCGCTGGCAATAATTTTGTAGGTAGTTGTTCAATCGGAAAGTTGCAACCTAATTGTCTTGATGGCAGAATATGAGACTAAAATCGGAAATTTTAAAAAAGGGGAGAATAGCGACCCCACTGCTTAACGTTAAAAAACTACTGATAGTACTGAAAATGGGACTCGTGCAATGACCCAAACAAAGATTCTGTATCATAATGTACTGTTTTGTATTTGTTACTGTAGCGTGCAGAGGAGAAGGGTGTTCGACTGATGGTTGATGCCGAGCAGACATACTTCCAGCCAGCCATCAGGCGGCTCACCCTGGACGTGCAGAGGACAGTGAACCAGACCAGGCCTTTGATATTCAACACCTACCAATGTTATCTAAAAGTAAGTCCTCAATGTTTTCATGAACTCAGTGTTTTCAATAGAAATTTTCAAGAGGCCACCAAGCGACCTCAAATTCCTTTGCTTACGAGCCACAAGGCACCTCAGAGTTGATCTAACATGGTAATGGGTGTATCTCAAATCGTTTTTTGCCTCCCGGTCAAAACCCTGCTGAACTGCTTTCCCAACCTGGTTCCTAGTCTCTTTCCTCTCCGAAATAAAGACCCTGGTTGGGCCTGGTCACGTGCCACCCAGATTTTAGGTGGTAAGAATAGAACAACCGAACACGTGCGTTTGTTCTGACGAAAACTTAACATTTTCCTTGCTACACTAGGCTTAATAAGAACAATAACTGATTTTAAAGCACATCTTCAGCATTTATTTTATTTGCTACCACCTAGAATCTGGGTGGCATGCACGTGACCAGAATCTACCAGGTCTTTCTCTTGAGAGAGGAAAGAGCCTGGGAACGAGGTTGCTGCTTTCCTTACCTTTTGAGTCACTGCTGCTACCTAACAGATCTACAGTTATAGTGTTTTTCTGCATCCTGGCACAACTTTACTTAACAAAAGACGGCGTTATTCGGTGTGATCTCAAGGGAAGAAATTAACTGACGATGACATTGAGAACTCTGTTCAGAAACCCAGTATCTGCCATTTGTTTTTACTAGACTAAGACCCCGTCAACACTGGCGTCCAAACTAATCGTTTTGATATATCGCTTTCGCTCGTCCACACTACAACGCATATCCGTAATAAAAACAATCTTAGAACCCAAGCTAAGAAGCTGTATTATATCTTGTTTTCTTCTTGAAAAATCAAAAAGTAGTCTTGAATGTCTTGATAATTTAAAGCCCCTCGAAGAGCGTTGAAAGACTAAAAATCACAGTGTTCATTAAGGAAGCCACCTGAAAACGTCTATCCGCTATCTTCCATATCTTGTATACTCACGGTTGAGTAGTTCGCAGCAAGGTGGTGTTGTTGTGTTGACGTCATCGCTTTCAGATAGCATCGTTTTCGCCGTCCACACCAGGAAAACAGTGTTTTCAAACAGTACTTTTTTCAAGTCGTTCCACTCTGGTGAGCGTTTTCAAGTTGATATGTTTTTGTTGTTCGTCTTCGGCGTTGTAGTGTGGACGAAGTCTGATAACTGGTCCAACAGCGGCTTCAGTTCGAATAATACAGGCATGCCTGACAGTAACCTGCTTAGACAGAAAATTTTAAATACACTTCTTTTTTCTTCCTCTTTTATCCTTTGTAGCTGTTTTTCTACATTGACGTTGAATTTATTACTATTAGTCCGCGTACGTGGATGTGGAAACCGACATGGAACTTGCCCGGCGTGAAGGGTTTATGTTCGGTGCCAAGCTGGTTCGTGGGGCGTACATGGAACAAGAGCGTGAACGGGCGAATGCCCTGGGGTATGAAGACCCGGTCCATCATAGCTACGAGGCGACCAGCAGGTGCTACAACGAAGTTATGAACGCAATACTTGAGGAAACCAAGCGTGGGAAGGCCAACGTGATGGTAGCCTCGCATAACGAGAACTCCGTGCGCTTTGCGGCACAGAGGTATGGGTCTCTGTTATTCCTTTCACTCCTTACAATGTAGAGAATTGTGTGAGTTATCAGTATAAGTCTTATATATTGTCAGGGTTCCTGCGGGTCATTTAAAGTCATTAAAAGTCTTTATTTCGCTTTTTGCAGATTTAAGGTCTTAAAAAGGTCTTAAATCTCCTAGAAGTTGTTTTTGAGGTCTTAAAAGGCATTAAATATGTAAGGCGAATGAAAGTGAGTGTTTCTTGCAACCAAATCGTTGACGTTTTTTTTTTTGCATACCATTCTTGGTTTGCACGTAACGTCACAGCCACCATATTAGTGTACAATAACAATAGAGCTGTAATTTCATTCTTTTGTTGTGTCCACCAACATGGCCGCCGTACCCTTTGTCATTTGAATCCCCGGAGATTGAGTGCAAACCAAGAATACAGTATCTGGGGCAGTTGTTTCTGAGTGCTCCCAGTTTACTGTTGCTGATGAGAACTTTTGGTCGTTGTTCGGGTGTAGAGTTTGTATAAATTCTTTTGACGATGTTATCTTGTTTTACCATGGAAAGTGTGCAAAAAGCATTTATATCTCGCTAACGGTTCTTTTCTTTATTTTTTGCACTGAAACATTTGTCTTAAATTTTTTTGACATTCGGCATTGTAAAGTCTTAAAAAGGTCTTAAATTTGTTGGCTGCTGACCTGTAGGAACCCTGATTGTTCATCCTCTGGGATAATTTTGCTTTCCATTTGACCGTTATGTGTGCCCGAAAAGAACTGATGCTGCTCAGTTTAAATGGGAAAGTCCAAGGTCTGCGCGTTCCTTTTTACTCGGCCAGGAGGGGGCTGAGTTGAGGTTTCGACTCTGTTTGTTTGTTTTTGGTAGTGTCGAAGACTGATGCTCATGCGTCACAGCGTGCCAGAAATAGAGATGAAACGAGTTTAACTCAATACTTGAAATATTTTTGTTAGTAATTAGCGGTACCGGAAGTATCAGAGGACTTGTCAAAACTTGATTTTTCGCAGGAACGCTGGGTTTGCTTAGACTGCACAGCAGGTGATCCAGTTTGCCTTCATGCTGTACCGACCAGTGAACGTGACTAGATAGTTACGGGAAACATATATTCAAGGGAGGTCGAAATGTTCGCTGTTCGCTGTCATAATGTTTAGTCAATTTAAGAACAGCTAAGGCACAAATATGGCCGAGTTAGGCTTCTTTCAAGCCTCCTGTTCCTGCAGTAACTGTTCAAAGTCTCGCGCTTTGGCCAACCTGAGCGTGAGAACTCTACGGCTTTGATCCGTGAGCAGGGCAATAGACCTTGTCACGGTTTCAGCCGCCATCTTTGCGGGTAGGCAAAATGGTTCAAAAATAGGAGGGTTTACATGGAAACTCGGCATCAAATATCTTTTGTAATAGTCATGTTTTAAAACAGTTTTGAATTGAAAACTCTAATGTTAGGAGAGAAAAGCTGAAAGCCAAAATTTTAGACATGTAGCCGCACGCGAGTGCGTGTAGGAACAATTACAATTTTTCCATACATTTGTTTTGATTTTCGTTGCGCCGGTGAAACACAACTGACAACAGAGAAATGTATGCATGCCACTAGAAGCTTTCGTGTGTGGCTACATGCCTAAAGTTTTGCCATTCAGTTCTTTCTCCTAACATTAAAGTTTTCAACTCATAGCTCTTTTAAAATTAGGGTGTTGTAAAAGATATTTGACGCTGAATTTCCATACAAACTCTGTTTTGAACCACTTTGCCTACCCGCCAAGATGGCGGCTGAAACCGTGACAAGGTTTATTCTTGGCAGAACCAGTTCGAAATACTCGTGCATTCTGGGGTTTTAAGAACTGACTGATTGGACAGGCTTTAACAGGAAAATAGAAAGCGACCTTAGCGAGCAAACTTCCAACTTCTGTTTATACTTAAAACAAACCTAGACCGCAAATAGAAAAAGTGAAAGGGTCCGTTCTTACTGAAGATTTGCAGGTGATGTGTTGAAGAGTGGTGCCGGAGTCTTTCATAAAGTTCAAAATGCACTCAGTCAAACATTCTTTGTAAATTTTGAATTCTTTAAAGGCTCTGTTTCGTCTTTCGTTCTCTGCGATTTGCTGGATTACATCATTTAGCTGCGATGTGTCTCAGGAATTTTGAAATACGCAGCCTGTGTCATTTAAATTTCCCAACAGGATGTACTCTTAAACCTTTGTTAGCTCCCCATATAGGATACGTGTACGAGTTCGTTAGCCTCTGCTAACTCTCCTAGTAGGATACGTTATTATACCTCTTTTTACTACCTCAACAGAATACGCTGTTAAACATTAATTAACTCCGCCAATAGGATACACTCTTAAATATCTATTGGCTCCCCTGATAGGATCCAATCTTAGACCTCTCAACTTCCTGGACCCCCAATAGCATACACTCTTAAACATCTTTTAACTCGCCCAATAGGATACACTCATATACGTAGTTTCCCCAAACAGGATGCATGAGCTTGGAATAAAACCAGACGACCGCGTCGTATTTTTCGGACAGTTGCTCGGCATGTGTGATCAGATCTCTTTCACACTTGGTAAGTAGGACGACTCTGTACCCTCGGTAACTCGAATTCCCCGCGACATTTACTTACCTTCAGGTATTTTGCTTTGTAATTTTCCCCTTTGATTACTCGAAGTCGATTTGTGAATAGATCTTTCAACAAATGATAAAGTGAGATTTAGCGCTAAATATTCTGAACAGTACTTATCTTTAGTACTTGTTGTTTTCATGCTTTTGTTTTGTTTAGTTTTGTAGTTTTTAAATTCTTATATTGCTTGAAAATCTTACAATAAAACATGTATAAGCATAAAGTTACTTTAATTGAGTGTTTCTGGTCTTTTGGTTTAAAACCCCTATTACTCGAAACCCTGATAACTCGAAGTAATTTCATTTTCCCTAAGAAATTCGAATACCTGGATTGAACTGTAGTTCATTAGTAAATAGTTGGTAGAGGGAGACTGGTTAGGAAAGTCCGCGAGCTTCATTGTTCCATGTGTTTGTTTTCGGTGTTTATTGTCGTGTAATATTGCGCTCGTGTAGTGTATGCCGAGCACAAGGCATGGAGACAACGTTGACTGGCAGAGATCACGAAGACCCGTGAAAGGGAGACTTCGTGAAGCAGATCTTTGAAGCTCGCCGACGCAATTTTCCCTCTGTATACGGTCGTTGCCATTTGGAACAGTCTTTGCAATTCTAACAACAGTCTATTGTTTATATAGAATACAAAGTCTCAATCGCGGGAATAGGGCTATTACTAACCCTGATCCAAACCAAAATTTATTCTTTAAGAGGAAGCTAAGCAGAAACAAAGAAAATAAAAGCTAAATTTTAACAAATAATACCCGTGTTTTGAACCCGTGACTGCTAGCATTCCAGTCCGAAACACTACCACTACTTCAACTTGATTCAATGCCGTTCTCAAATTTTCTACAGTATATATCTTACAAATGGCATCCACTGTTATTGGAAATGGCAACGACTGTTTCAAATGGCTACGACCGTTTACGAAAGGGAAATAAGCCTCGCCGTTTTTCCTCACCAGTCTCCCTCAACCTTCTATGTTTAACTAGTTCGAGACGATTTCAGCCGTCAGCAACATAAGGCTAAATTGCTTATTTCCTTCCGCCAGGCCAAAGAAACTATGCCGTGTACAAGTATGTCCCGTACGGCCCCGTTGAGGAGGTATTACCTTATTTGTCACGTCGGGCCATGGAGAACAGAGGATTCCTCAAAGGGGTTTTGAAAGAAAGGAGAATGCTCTTTAACGAGCTGCGCAGGCGAATTCGGCAGAGAGAAGTATTTCACAATCCGACTTTGGCCAGTCCAAACTAGTAACACTACATGTACCTCGTAGCTGCAGTGTCAATTTACTCAAAAGGGTAAGACGTAGAGCTAGTGGTCCGCTGCTTTAAGTACGGGTTTCGCACCCTGTAACAAACGGTTATTTACTTCAAAGGTATTGCGCAAATGCGCTAGTACATTTCCTTATCGAAATGGTTTGGGGGTATATATAAAAGAAATGAGACTGGCCACAAAATTTGAAAGTAAATCGTTTTCAGCAAGGAAGTCAGTTTTTGGTTTAATGAGCAGCTTTCTCTATGCACGATCGTAAATGAACAAGGTGCAAAAATGGCTACGTAAATATCTGGTTGTACAAATTTAAGATACCAAAAATTTTGTATTAGTTTTTTGAATAGTAAACTAGTATATAGTATTGTAAATACGATCTTGATTTTAAAGCCGTTCTGTAATTTTAAATAATCAATGCAGTGCTGTGCGAAGTATCAAGCACCGCAATTTGTCGCTGATGAATCATTTGTTGTAAATGAGTCGCTGTTTTGTGAATCAATGAATTAGGAGTAAATGAGTGGATGAAAGAAGAACTATGGTTAAGAATAGGGTCAGGTTTAAGTTCAGAGTTTGAAGGTTAGGGTTAAAGCCTGTTCACACGACGCAAACGCAAATGCAAGAGCGATGAGAAATAGGTGTGAGCGGAAGTGATGCGAACGCGAAAAAAGGAATTTTACTTTTTCTTGCGCTCGCCAATGTTTGCCTTTTCTTCTGCTTTACTTTTTTGGGGTGTGAATTGAGGTGAAGCTAGCACAAACGCAGACGAAAGCCATGCAAATACGCAAACAATCACGCATGCGCACCTTCTGCTTTGTTTGCGTCTCCTTGCTGAGCTTGTGTCAGCGTTTGCGTCACTACTAGTAGTGTGAACAGCCCCTGTGTTGACAGCATAATTTGCAAGATTGTTGGACTCGTGGGGGATAGGACATGTGTTTGGATGACTAAGATTAGGATTAGTGTTCTTTTCATGTGCATAAAAATTACTTGTGTCCAAAAGCTGTTTGTTACACACTTATGATGTATCAGAATCGTTTAGTTGGATTAACTTGTGTGACGCTGAAGCAATCTTACCTTTCGCAAACAGTCGACGCCATTTGTAACATTCGATGCAACTTCGAACAGCAGCCTAATATCGTTTTCGTGAAGAATACAAATTCTTGATCGCGGAAACAAAACTAATACTAACCCTGAGACTAACCTAAACCCTCATCCAAACCAAAACTAACTCATAAAGAAGAAACTAAATAGAAAAAAAGAAAACCCAAAGCTGAATAATTAAATAATAAGTTACCGTGTTTTTCGAAACCGTAAGCGCTAGCTTTCTAGTCCTATACATTACAACTACACCAACAACTTGATTTAGTGTCGTTTACGTTCTTTTTTACTGTATGTATATGTTTAATCAGAAGCTTCTGGTATAACAAACTAGGCATCGAATAATTGTTGGAAATGCCATCGACTGTTAAAAATAGGATTGACCGTTTACGAAAGGGAAATGAGTGACGCCGTTCGAAGTATCTACTGACTGATTTAGCGGAAAACAGTTCTGTTTTTGGTTACTTTATTTGTGTGCGTATTTTATTAGCAGGATGTCAAATTCTTTTGGTTTGTATTTTGAGAATATTTATTTTGTTATTTAAGGTGGTGTACCATAGATTTTTGTAAATGAAGTGCAAAATCTGAATGAAAATGGAACAATTTGTGTTTACAGTACACACACATAAAAGGAATGAAAATTGAAAGCATCGCGGAAGTTGTTTTCAAGCAATTTATTAACACAGATCTATACGGATATTTCATTGTACTTTTGATACTGAGGCTAGTTATGATTATCAATTTGGAACTATTTTAGGACAGTACTGTACTGCGTCACATGTATTTTTTTTGCGGAATATTTTTTGCTGATTTACAAATTTAGGAATGTTGCGGTGTCTTACTGTTGAGGTTCATGGAGTTTAAGGGTGTGTTTCATTTCGTCCCGCTGAAGGACCGAAGAAAAACGGAAAATGCGTGATTCAGTCCTGTAAAAAATGTGTTCGGTGCTTCGTGTGTTGAACACATCAAGAACAATGTAGTATTAAACAATAGAACAGTTCCCTATAACAAGTTAACGCTAAATACAATGTAAACAACCTCGTTTCTGCAGGATTAGCCTCAACTGGCACAGATCTGTGAATAGCTCATATCTCCATTGGGATTTATGAATTTTTAAAACCACGTCGAGGCCAACACTACTAAGACGAGTCTGTGGTCACTGTAATCAGCGGCAACTGGGAATGCGAAACTGCTCTATTGATTGCTATAGGAGTATTAAGAGTAATTTTAAATCCCCTATACTTAAATTAGCAAATCAATAAATGCACAGAAAGCTTTAGAGCAGGGTGAATTTGTCGGCTTTTGTAAGTTAAACATCCACTCAAAATACTGGTTAAGAACATTATCTCGCCCGCTTGGAGAGCTGTGTTCTAAACCCTCGAACACCGTGTATTTATTAATACACTACTTCGTTGTGTAGAGAAGTAAAATCCTGGAAGGTTCTTATTGGTCAATTTTATTTTTATTAATATTAATTTTGAAACGACAAGTGTTTTCTGCATTCCGGTTGGTTCACAACAGCAGTGTTTACCATTGCTTATCGCACTGTTTTGACGACCAATCACGGAGCGGAATTTCAAAATGGACATACCAACTTGTAATTGAACTTCGTGTCGTGCAGTTTTGGTTTAAAGTTATACTTGTGACTTCAAACCGAACTCGCACTACGCGCTCATTCGATTTTGAAATCACGCGTGTATGATTTCGGGTCAAGCTACCCTTGACTCGTTTCAATTAACATTACAAACTGTTTAAAAGATTATATTTAATACTCTGAGATACTGCAGATTCATTCAAGACTATTGTGTTTATTCAGAGGCCCAGCCTCCGGCGTACAACACTACTACTTAAACAAAAGTTTTTACAACAAACGCCCTCTTTGAATTATGCTACAAAATTTCTCTTTCGTGATTTAAAAACAAGACAAATGCACTGAACCCTTTGTTGTCTATATTCTTTGTGTTGCATTAGTCGTGCTCCCATGCTTTGCAAGTGAACAGATTGAACACCCTTTAACAACTGATATCGGCTTCTAAATTTGAGGAGAGGGGAGGGAACAAACATGGTGTCTAGTCTATGCCATCCCAAATTTGTAGTATTCTATAAACAGTTATTCGTTTCGCGATTGGCTTTCTTCGTCTGCAGAAGAAAAAAGCACATACTTTAGATAAGTTTGTAACCCTGTAAGGTTGTAAGTATTAAACAATGAAGTGAAAGACACGATGCAATGATGGAGTGAAACTATGGATCGCGGCCATACCATACACTACCCAAATGCGGGTTAATCAAAATTTCTGAGGAATGTCCCACCAATCTTTCACTTAGATGAGATTTAAGTTCGCACTTATATCAGAGGTTGATGGAGTTTTCCTAAAACCCAGTATTGATCCCCAAATCGATCATACTACACTCAATTAACTTTTGCTACAACTGATAAGAACGCCGGTTTTTGAAACAAACGAACTGAAAGAACAATTTTATCCGCTTTATAAATTTTAGAATAGGTATCTCGCTCTGCTCACCCGTTTTAAGTTTTGAAATACCATAATGCAAACACACGTAGTTTAGGCTCCTTATATTCTGTACGGATTTAGCATTTCATACACAGCATACCATTTAATATAAACACTCCATTACACACCGTTTTTGTACACCATACCAGCTTAAACAATAGCTTGCCAATCAAAATTGAACTACCTTTCTATACGTTTTATTAAATGCCTAATCATATTCATATTGAAATCGCGCGCTTCCTGCAGTTTGATTGGTTCCTTCAGACTTAATTGAATGTTTACAGATTTTGCACTCTTAGCGCGAGCAGGGACCCATTCAAATGCTTTTTCAACCTAGCACGCGCAGGTTTTAACTGACACAAAAGGAAAGGTTTCCGTCATTTTATTGTGTTTGTTCAGTAAAAGGTGAGTATGATTAAGTGGTAATTAAACTTCGTGTCATGCAATTTTGGTCTGAAATCATACTTGTGAGTTCAAATCAAACTCGCACTACGCGCTCGTTCGATTTTGGAATCACGTGAATGATTTCAAGCCAAATAGACCAGTTTCGTGTTCCCAGTTGCCGCTGATTACAATGACTATAGACTCGCTTTTACAGCACGAGCCTCGACCTGACGTTAATTAGTCATAAATTCCGGAGTGGATATGAGCTATTCACAGCTCTGTGTATTGTTGGAAATTCAGATCTCACCGGTATTTGTGAATATTTAACATCAAGATGAGGCGACGAGTCTATAATCATTGTAATCAGCGGCAACCGGGAATACGAAACCTGTCTACTGCACTCCACTCAGTTCAATTACCATTATAAAAACTGGCTATTGAGTTTCTTGTAATCTGATTGGCTCTCTACTCACGATATAAATCATGTATCCTGTTGTTTGTCCAAATGTGGAAACTGACCGAGAAACTTAGCTTTTGAAACAGTCTAATCGCTATGTTTACACGAACTGTTATTTAAATGCTCAACATAAAGAAAGTCGAGTGTTTGGTTTTTAATTAAACCATTATTCCACTTGCGCTCCGCACAACGCCCACTGTCTAACAGCTTATATCCCATATTATTGGAATAGTTATTAACTATGCACACATCTTACCATGCAATGTCGCGCAACATTGTATACCATTCTATTTCATCAGACTTATCGTAATATATTGGACGTGTGTATAGCTAAATGGTGCTTGAGCTTAGAGAAAGCATGGTGGAAGGTAAAGATTGTAAGGAAACGTTATCACAGTTTTTAACCGTGAAAGAACACAGTTTCAAGCACTTACGCTAAGAGGTACAAAGTCCTCTTGTCACTGTTACGTCATCCAATACAATTGCACTTGTCTGGTCGACGCTGCCAGTCGCCGCAGTGAATTCCAGCTGTGGTACACAAATGAAGGAATGGTCGTTATACTTATGGGTTATGAATTTTGCCCGGGCTCTACATGTACATTGCTCGCCGAAATACGTTTTAACCTGTACAGTTCTATAGACTGATAACAAGACTTCTTCTGTTGTTAATGGATGCGCTGAAACTCTGTTTGCTTTTACTCTGGAAAGACGTCATCCCAACGCATTCACTACGCAAATTTATTAGGGGTGGATTTGATTAGCTACTACGATAATTTTTGGGGTATTAGTTCAGTATTTCCATCCCCTTCCCCTCCACTTGTTTCAACCCCTTATATACTACTGGTGTTATGTTTGATTATAAACTCACTTTGAAAGAGGAACTGCTTCCAAACAACACCTTCCCCTCAATCCACTTGTTTCTCTGACCTCCGTTTTCCCGCCAAAGCTCCTGCATCAGCGTGCCATCGTGAGCGGCTCTTAGTCTGACCGTCAGGCAGTTCATATTCTCCCCGCTGCCGAACATCTGATACCAGAAGGTCAGACACAGGGTGGGTTGTGGCTCTATGGCCGGACTGACGAGGGCATTTTTCAGATATACATAACTGCCTGCGAATATATTAGTTTTAAATTAATAAAATTTGTAAGCAGTAGTTGATATATGAAAGAGACGAACTCTTGGTACAGTTAATGGGGGTATCCAGGAACAGTTAAGACTGTATACCAAAGATTCACGTTAAAGCTCCCATTGGTCGCAAACCTTTCCATTACATATACGCCTTTTAACATACTAATAAATTATTATTTTGGTTGTACGCCCCCCCCCCGGATATAAGCACTCATATGCAGACTCGTTTAATTGTAAGTGCTTTTTTGTTTTTATGGTTCAATATTTCCTTATACATGTCAGGAAAACAAAGCATGAAACGATGTAGCTGCTCTTTGGACAGCACGGAAAAGTTCTATCAAAAGTGTTTTTTGTTTTTTGTGATTCGCGAAAAATATATTTTAAAGCAGCACTATTGTATGTCATGGTATATATCACTCAGATAGTATCTGTTTGTTCGAAACGTTTTTAGGTATCCGTTCACGAGCCCCCTCCTTTCAACCCAAAATCTCTTACAAACTTCAATATATAAGGAGATCCAAGTTTTCCTTGATGTAGATTAACTTAGGTTAACAGCAAAGGCAAGAACACCAATACCCTATCAATACTAGTAATTTGTACATACGGGTACATCAGAAGGAGACTTATACTGACGTTCCTGAAAGTTCTTAGTTTATTAATTGTTTCCTCATTTTGCCTGTACGCAAATTTTGCTGCTGAATTAGCTGCTTCATTGCCAACCGTTTTTTTAATTTATCAAGCTGAAAAAAGTTTGCTCTTTGTAATTTGTTTGCGTAACAGACCAGGGTTTCTAATCCTGTTTGTCAGTTTCCAGCTGAGAGCTTTTTGTATGACGCTTATCGTATCTAATCAATTGGCTCTGCCATGGCTCTGCAAGACACTCTATACCACCATTGTTGAGCCCGTGTTCTGCTCGGAAGCGGGTTTCATGAAAGAGTATTCATACCGCAGAGGCCTGTGGGAATGGTTGTTTGATTGAGCGGCCATGTTTGTGTTGGCGGGAGGTTTGAATCTCTTTGAATCAGCACTCTGACTCAGGTATCAACGTCTAATACGTTTGGTTGGTTTTCTCGTAGTAGATATTGCAACATACAATTAGTGTATGCCATAATACATAAAATTTTTACTTATTATGCCTTATATATTATATATTTTCTACTTTTTTGGTAGGTGCTGAATGCACACGTGAATCTTTTCAGTATGATAATTCGTTATTCCCAGATGTTTTTCGACCGATGATTCATGATTCATTTATAGAATTTCTTCATGATTCACTTGTGTTATTATGAGACAAAAATTCAGATTCATTTTTTTGTCCATGATTCACATGATTCGTTGCCTGCGAGATGATGTGATTCAAGATTCCTTCACTTTTTTTAGCCGTGATTCATGATTCAAGATTCCGCTTCAACCCCAATAGAGTAGTTTAATACAACCCTGTAGGAAAGAACATACGCTTTATTGCCACGTTTCAAACGATTATTGTTTTGTTAAATTTGTCGTTTCATATCATGCATCACTGGTTCCTTAAAGAATATTGTTTACTTCTAAAAGTAATCACAGACCAATAACTGAATTACGTTCGACGATCTTTTCATAAAATTGAGGTATTAGCACTTGCCTTCATTTCTCCTTAACTGTTCAGTTACCGTGTTTGGTAGAACAACAACAATAACAGTTTTAGACACTCATCAGACGAGTGACTCAACTCACATATGCAAATTGACCAAAGCACCGCCATCGTTTTAGTATTTTGTAATAATATATGTTTAGTTAAAACCTCATACCACACTAAGAAAAATTTTGATAACTCTACCTCCAACTCTGCCTCTGTGGTCTATTTCCGTTCCGATGATTTTCAAAATGCTATCAAGACTGGCTGAGTCATGTGGAGAGTTGCGAGATTAAAACAGATGAGGTTGCTGAGGACATTTGACAATTAGGTTAACAAAGTATTACTTGATGACTTTTTGCCCGTTCAAGCTGTAACACAGGCAAGATAAAATCGTGACAATGATTGTAAAACGCGATCACTCGATAGTTTACTTTACTAGCAAAATTGTCTGTGGCTGAAACTCGACTCGCTGCGGCCACAGTCGAACAATGTTGAAAAATTATCCAGGAACATTGCAATTAATCGTATTCCCATATACTAAGAATCTCTACAAAACACTGTCGAAACCTTAGTGACTTAAACAAGCCATCGAGTATCGCAACACCACAATACAATTTGTTCTTCTCGAGGTTTTTAAGACATGCCGTCGCCATTTGTTTTTCCCTTCTCCAGTGACTGAAACGCCAGCTGGGTCCAGCTGCGCTGAATAATTCCTCGATCGAGCCAACATATATCTCGTTTGTCCAGCGAAAATCTCGTTTATCTAGCTTTTGACCTAAAAAAGCTGCGCGCGCATTGATGTAATTATTCAAAATGGCGCAGATTTGGTAGAAACCCAAAAAAAGATCGAGAATCCTTACGCATGTAAAAGCACAGGAAACCCATGATTAGGATGGCTTTCTCCTAACGTCGAACGCAATTACTTATACTATAACTGCGTCGTTACAAGGTAAATGGGATCAGGGACCAACGGCAATAAAATGGTTTCGAATCAGGGATCAGAGCCGAGGGCTGTGATCAGGGATCAAGCGGATGGGATCTGGGATCAGAACAGAACAAAGAGAACACGGGGTAAATTTCTCGAAATCTTTTGAGATCAGGGATCAATTGTTTTTGAAAATTTCGGTCTAAAACAACGGGGTCAAAGCTATTAATCCATACCTCGTTACGACCCTGCTATAACTTATAGTCTTTTAATTTAACTTTAATAGCACTTCATTCAATTCAAGCAACATCTTTTGAAAATACTTATAGTTATCTGTTATATATCAAGAACGAACCATTTGCAGGTTTGGATTTCGCGAGAGTCTGACTTGACGACAAAAATTGATATCACAAAACTAACTAAACTCTGATCATGTGTAGTCTATCTAAACCAAGATTGAAACTGAAACTCGACCAAATTCGACTCTGAAGAGAGAGTTTGCCCATGCGGCAGCCAGACATGTCAGTTATTTTTAAATGTCAATATCAGGGCCGTACCTAGCGGAGGGGAGAGGAATGGCAGTTGTCCCCCAGAGATTTCATAACGTGACCATAACGTTCTTAAAAGTGCCATCTCCGCCACCTCGCCCCAATAAGAGATAAAAATTTAAGCACTGCCCCCCTGCTCAAAAATGGCTAGGTACGGCGCTGAATCTACTGCACGGATGTTTACAACTGTCTGCGACGCAAGCTAGTGAGAGTTGGAAGCTGTTGGACAAGAGCTTAAGTAAAATATTGGGCAATAGTTCGTTAATCTCCTTTGTGTTTGGTTAAACGATCACAAAGCTATAATGAGAGCTGAGTGGTGAGAGCTAGACAACAGGTTTATTCACTTCTCTTGCGTTCAGCCAGTTAAGCGAGCACGAGACTGGAATGTTAAGCTAGAGCTGTTAATTGAACTGAATGTTATCCAAGGGACCTAAAAGACAGCTGGTAAGGGCTGGGTAGTGATCCTTGGGCTTTGTGCTGCGGCCCACCAGGTGCTTTCATTTCGAACTTTGAACCTGTGCTGCTTCTGTACTTCGAAGCCGCTACAAGCCGGGTCTTTAGTTTTTCTCAGTTAAGAGAGATGGTCACATCCTGACAAGAGCCGCTTATTTAAATATTTTTTTTAAACTTAATGCCAACTGCTTATATATGTTTGTTCAGTTAAAAATAAAAATACTTCTTATATAAAGAAACGAAGTATTACGAAGTATTAGTTAGATTAACAGTGTATTTATTTGCCTGGTTGATAGATTTTTCGCTTATTCCGGTAATTGATATACTCCGTACACTAGAAAATAACATTGATTTCTGCAAATATTTGACACAGAGATCCGATACAAAAAATGACCAAAAAATATTAACAATATTATTTGGAATCCAAAATTAAATCGTACAGAATCAGAACCCCAATTTTCCCTATAGCTATGTAGAGCAAGCTACAATGAAATAGTTTACTGACCTGAGCCCGAGGTGTGATCTGAAGACGGTCCAGCGACTATTTGGTTGGAAGACCCTAATTGTCGACTGGAGCCCTTGTAGCTGCACATGTCCTTGTCAAAATTACACTGCGATATTACCGTCTTTTCAATATCTGAACAAATGAATCAGAACGGTTGTTATTGTTTATTCAAACTTTACAACGGTTAACTACAACTAAGAACCAGTACTTCCCCAGCGAACCAGTTGTTCCATACTTCAAGCTCGCTTCTTTAGCGTAACATGCAAAGGCAAAATATACATTGAACAAGCTGTCACATTCTTGACTACAGTTAGGACAAATAACTGGAAATGGTTTGGTTTTCCATTCTATCGCGTTGTTAAAAACGCAACTCAGAAACTAGAGGTCTCTAAAACCTACTTTTGTAATCAAAACTCTACGTGAACCACTTTTTAGGACTTTTTAGCCGGGCTTCTCGAAAGTACTACAGCATACTGACTACAGTAACTTCTAGTGTTGTCGGATTTACTTGACAACAGAGATCTTTTAAAAAAAAATGTTTCACAAATTAAATTGATCCATGTGTTACTCTGTTGATTATTTAAATTGCAAGACAAAGGGTGAGTGCCAATTCACTTGCGCTTGTAATCGTGGTTGCTGTCGTAGTAACACAAAAAGATGACGAATTAAGCGTTATTAACAAACAGAAAATTATCGTATTATCACATGTTTTAGATACGATTTTTCTCAGTGGTCGCTTTGTAAGACACTGTAGTTTATATTTAACAATTATTCCACAAACGCGCGTTGGATATGAGCTTTTAGTTAGCGGACGAGGTGCGAAGCACCGAGTCGGCTATCATAAGCTCATATCCAACAAGCGTGAGTGGAATAATTGTTTTATTAAATACCAAACACTGGATAAAAATATCTCGAATTCTGTTTTCTACCGAATCAAGTTTTCGGCCATTTTAAGGGGAAATTTTCCGTGATAAAGTTTTTAGTTTCCATATTTGGACATATTGCAGTATACAGGATTTATACCGTGAGAAGAGAGCCAATCAGATTACCGGAATTTCAATATCCAGTGCTCAGCATTTGATAAAACAGAATATATTTCGTAGAGAGCAGTTTCAGGCATCGAATCGATTAACCCAATGCATTATTTTAAGATTTTCCTGCCTGAAAATTTAGAAAATCACGGCTATTGTCGTATGACAGGGTTGCTGCCTTTGACTGGAGGATTCAACGATGTAATAGTGACGGGGTGGTGCTGAACGAAGCAATAGTTCACACTTCCAGAACAGCACGCGCCAAAATTTTACAAAAAAGAACACCTTAGTGAAACTAAAGAAGACATTTTCCATCAAAAAAAGAAAAATACCAGAAACCTTAGAAACGTTCTTCACGTCAGCACTCCCCTGTGGATTGGTGATGTTAAGTCAGAGCCTCTACAGATCGTAATACGCTTTGGAGATCATAAACGGAAACTTTGAGTCGAGGCTGAAGAGGCGAAACTATAGCAAATGTATGAAAACTTAGAGCATGACGTCGACTTGAAGTTTTTGTTAATGGTCACTGGAGCACAGTACAAAAATGGTCTATAATGAATAAAACGTTTGTGTATGTAAAGGATACCAACCGCTGCAAGTTCCTTCATATGACACGATGTCGTCCACTGCGATGTCTGAACGGTAATCATTACCTCGCTCGGCCTCCAGCACAATCTGAAAGCATTAACGACAACAAATGTCTCCTTAAATTACCTGGTGATACTTTACTGTTCATTTACTTTCATTCTTCAAACACAAATGCGCATGAACACTTCCGTTCTTCCACCAACACTCTGTACTTTTTCGGCACAACTGCGTATGTTGTGCATGTCTGATAGAACATTTTCGACTAGTTTGGACAAAAAACTGAATTGGCATTGAATAAAATACGATTTAAAGAACGTTTTGAAAAACAGTCAATGATAACTCCTATTGTAAAGACACAAAAAGTTGTTACGTGTATGCTCAGATTTATAAAGCAAGAAAACTTATTGACGGTCGTGGTTACAGTACTAAAATGGTGGTGTTACGCGCCTTGTTTGAAGTCAGTTTTCATGGACTCATCAGGCAAATAGCCTGATAAATATTGAAGCAATTTCGTTAAGTGGTTATTTGTTATTTGAGCACATGAACCATGGAATAATAAACATTTACGACCTTTCAAAGTTATGGAAAACCAAAATAAGCTAAGATAATCATGAAAAGTCAGGCAAGTATGTGAGCGAAGTAAAATCATCGTCAATTCTAAACAAACAGCTTCATGTTACACTAATTTTCTGCTATTTTCAGGTTTGTAAGTCACGGAATTCCTAAATTAAGGTCACGAAAAAATAATGGAGTACATCTTTAAAAGCGTACGAGCCATATTAGTTATCGACCGAGCTTATTAAAACCCAAATCGTATGTTATCACTCGTATAATGATTTATTAGTGAGTTCCTCGGAAAAATGGGAACAACATCCTTGATAAACTTCGGCTAGAAAAGGCACTATCCAAAGAAACGCCCACTCGTATCCTGGAACATCACTTCAAACTCAATAAAGAAATCAAACGTCATTAAATTGTCTGTTTCAATGAAAACTTCCTCTAGTTTGGTTTAGTGGCAGAACCCATGCTGTTTTAAGAGCCTTTTACCCCTACAAATACCTCAGAAACTTCGGCTTTTGTCTAAACAACCTTGACCCCCCTTCCCCTCCCCCCCAGCCTGCATCCCCTAAAAAGGAAAGGTTTAGAAACACTGGATTGTTATTTTTAAGCCCTAAAAGGTATGATGAACATCTCTGACTTTCAAACAATGAGTACAACTCGGGGATGCGATGAATGGCGTTAAATCCTGTAAGACAGTCCGATATTCCAACCTGATAAGTGTGTTGGCTTGCTATAGAACCGACTGTTGCTTGGTGCCAGTCTTTACCCTGATCTCCAGACATCTCCCATATCAGTGTCGTTGCTCCCGACTTGACACTTTTCAAATAAAGTTTCAGTTTGCCCATACCGTCTCCATGCATATTGTACCAGAAGGTCATACATCTATTAGAGGTAGCTGGGAACTCACTGCTGATAAGCCTGGATTTTTGACCTTCTTTTGCAGGTGTAGACTCAAAATAGTCGTAATAACCTGAGAAATAGGGATAAAACAAACAATAGACAACTTTAGTTATTTTTATTTTAACATGATTATCATGGTAATTGGCTATGCCAATTGTACTACGATTCTTAAAATAAATTATAAGCAATTTGAAGACCATTCTGTGTCCTTACCTGTACCAATCGTGTGGTCGTTAGTAGGCCCTGTACTTGAACTTGGCGTCGACTTTTTGTTTCGAATCCAGTCAAAATCATCTGTCGAATCTTGCATCCAGGAACAAAACGTTTCTACCTCATTGTCAAAACGACACTCTTCAGGTCCTGAAATAACAGATTGGGCGTTAGTTAACAACCAAGATTTTTCCGTCAGTCCTCTAGGTTATAGGACAACTGTTTTTGCGCTTTCTTCCCTGTTTTAACCCCTCTCCCTCTTTTTCTAGTAACACCCAAGGATTCCAAATATGGTGTCACAAAGTATTTAGTAGTAGTGCTTTATATGATGTGCAATAGATCATTTATATATATATATATATATATATATTATTTTATCCTTTTTCACTGCATATGTAAACATGAACTAAAAGTTAAAAAAAAACACTAAAGATAGTTACAAAAATATATATTAGAGAAAGAAAAAATACTGCAATGGGGAAGGAATAGAAAGGAACATAAGAACCATACTGCGCTACTTCACCCACCATGTATTTGCGCAATACAAATATAAAAGTTATTATTAATTTTATTGCTACATTTTGCTGGTATTCTAAAAGCGTACTATGGCAGATGATTTTACAAAGATGCACTCCCAGTTCTTATGTGGTGTGATAATTTAATTAAGATGAAGTTTATTGTGTAATAGACATTGCTATCTTGGCGCTACACGGAAAAATAGTAAAAATGATCACTTTGTAATTGTAACGGTGTAACCGGTTTTGTGTTTACGTTGTTAAAACAACAAACGGCAGTTGGTTAGTGTTGATTCTCGTTCATTTTGCCTCTGTGATCTCTAAGGAACCCTAATGAGTCCTCTTTCGGATAAATTTTCTATGGAATAGAGTTTCGGATAACTTTTGGCTTTCGGAAAACTTTTCTATGTCAACAAACCCGTGTTCAGCTTACTCACCAAAACAGAGAAAACAGGTTTTTTCAACAGCTGTCTTCCAGTGTTCTATAACTTGTCCGAATGCTGGTTCTTAAACCTCAGAAACTCCGTTTCCATTCGTTACAACCTCACACACAATTATGAATGCTTTACGGGTAATTTGTAGCAAGAGAAACTTAATTCCGAACTCATAGAGGGAAGCTCTGGGAAAGAAGCACGGAAGTGTAATTCGTATAGCCTAAAGAAGCTTTGTGCTACAATAATTTTCTCAACAAGCCTATATAATACTCTACTGAAAAAGGAGGAAAATAGCCGCTTCCTTGAATCCATCTTTGATACTGCTCTGTCTTTGGAAATGGGCTCTCGCCGTCGGCTCTTAAATTTTGCATTAGGAAACAGATGGTAACGTCCTCTACTCTATTCCGCTAACAAGCAGACTAACCTACCGTTTGGTGGAACGCATATTCCATCCGTGAATGTGATGTCATCAATTGCAATGTCGCCTCGAACACTTTTACCTCTAACCGCCTCCAGCAAAATCTAAGTTTATAGGTGGAACAATCTTAATGCAAGGCAAAGACACCAATATCCTTGAAACACAGGGCTACTAAATTCTAACACAGTGTAACGTATTAAGAGCTAATTTGATTAGTAATATCTAGTCACCAAGGGCACAGGGTGGAGAACCTGACAGTTCGTTTTCCTTTAAAAAAACCAACGGTGTACAACATAACCTGGTTAGAGTTACAATGTATTTTGTTGTGGTTGAAACAACTGAGTTTAACTTTCTGTGTTTTTCGACAAGTTTGAAAATATCTGATTATTCTTGTTGCCATGAGTTAAAACGTTCGTTGACACCTCCTCGGAGACAGTTATCCACACTTTTGAATTAAAGAAATGCCTGTAAAATGTACGCTTCCTTTATCTAAACTTTCTTTTAACGGGAAGCTTTGGTTCGAAAGAAGAAATTTCAGCTGTTACAACAAGTTTTTTGTAACAGCTTTACCCCTTGATCTTTTCATGAAACTGACCTCGAACGAGAAATGCCAATCTTTGTTATAGTAAACCTTATATTAGGTACCATATTGCTAACGCAGAACTTTACCCCCTCCCCCTCTCCCCACAGTGTTTACCTCGTAACTAACGGAACTAATCAGGGAGATGAAAGCTTCGTGCCAAATCTTGCCCTGATCGCCAGTTCTTTCCCAGACCTTGTTCAGTGCGCCCGAAGTAGTATCTTTTGTATGAATGATGAGCTTCCCTTGGTCTGCACCGTTCATATTGTACCAAAAACGCATACATCTACCAGAAGTGGGCGTTACCACTTTGCTAATCAAAATTGATTTACTGCCCTCAACTGCTGGATAGGAGGCCTCAAAGTACGCGTAGATACCTGGAGTTATAAAGGGATAAATATTCTTTTTAAAGTCAGTTTTACGAAAACATTGATTGGAAAGTGAAATTGTACAAGAGTAGTAACTTTTGAAGAAGTTTGTCACACTTTTTTCCCTAAAGTACAAAATATAGTGTACTTGAAGACAAGCAACATCGGCATTTTGGATTACGTAAAGATTTATTGAGCTTAGAGGTTTGCCTAGTTGAGAGGTACATTTTTCCAGCCATCTTTTGCCCTCGCCACTCCTCGAGTGCATGGAGATAAGTCAATTAACTACCTACGACAACTCTACTTCGCGGCCGTTGGAAACTGATATTTGTGATTTGATAGTTTAAAAATAACCTAAGTTAGTTTAACAGACAAAAGATTCACCTTATTGACTAATTAACTCCAGTTTGGAATTTTTTTTTCAGTAATTTATGCTGTTTGTTTCAGGTATTAAAAGCAAATTTGCGGTTGCTTGTACTAGGGCATGTTAAAAAGGATCTACTAAATGGAATAGTTGACTGGTATAGACGCTCGAGAATTGGCAGCATTCTACTCGTGTTTTTGAAGAAAAAAAGCATCGGGTAAAGAAACAATGTTTCGGAGCAAAATACTTTAAAGGGTGAGAAATGTTGAATAAAAGCAGCTTCAATACCCAAAGTAACAATGTGTTTCATTTTGATCTCGGCGCTTAAAAAGGTAAACTTTAATTCTCACCCCATGTTGTATCACGTGCTTGCATGCATGTTGTCTGCATTTTTACACGCCATTCCACAGTTGCTGTGGTGCATATTGAGTTTCAGATGGTGGATCAACTTTTTTCTTTCAAAACTACAATATTCTATAGATTTAAGACGCTCATAATTTCAGTCAAGCAAAGTTTTATAGATCACTCGGCCATTTATGTTTTGTTAACGTAACGTACACAAGTTGTGCCTTGCCAAATGTATAAAAATAACATTGTGAACCAGAGGTTTATACTTAGATAACTAGAAACTAGTAAATTATCTTGCTGATCTAATTTTCACATTTGAAAATGTAAACTATTTGTCCAGATTATGCAGTTTGGGTTGGGTCAGGAGGTCACTCAACAGTTTCCTTGACCCAACCTAGTCCAGATGTTGAAATCGATTATCTGGCTAAGTTACAGAGTGTTGATTGGGTTCCGTGATGACGAGTAATTACCTTTACCCAGTATAGCCAAGATATTAAAGTTGATTACCTGACCGACTTACACAATCTTGGTTAGGTCCGTTGTTGACTGAGAAATTAACTTGACCCAGTCTAGGCACGATAATAAATTTAATTACCTGGCCATGTTACACAGTCTTGGTTGGGGCCAGTAGAAACACTTGTAGTGGTGCCATTTTTCAAAACCCAGTCAAAAGCGTCTTCGGGGGACTGGATCCAGGAGCAGAATCCCTTTTCAAAATCGCAGTTTCCATTCTCTGTTTACAAATAAAACATCATTTCAGCTTTTGATAAGAACTAAAATATCAACAATGGTTTAACTGAATCAAAGAGTTACAAAAAAGACACATGCGGTCTCCAGGGAACAATCTTAACGCACACAAAACCGTAATTTACTAATGAAATCTTTTTTCAGGCAATTCCTGCAGCTTTTGTCATAAGTACGGTAAATGGTTATCAAATGTTATTAAAATTGTTATCGAATGTTATTTCCATTATTTATCACTACTATATAAGTTGTCTTATATCTTCTTTCTCTGACTTTTAGCAGCTTCAGTTTTTACATGATAAATCATCTTCCGAAATAAGGCTTTTGCCGTTCTTGGGGTTTGCAACAATTTTGTTTCTGTGTATACATCGATTTATTATGGTTTCTTGAACTAACGGATCTTTTGATTAGAAATGTTTTTTGCACCTTGACAAAATATTAAAGCAAGTTTATTTTATGCGTTATAAAGTTAAAAAAATTTAGTTAGTAAAATGCAAATTAAAAGAACATATATAAAAAAACATGGTTGAAAGCTGTTATTAAATGTTTCGCAGAAAGAACTTAATTAAAAGATTACAGCTGGTACACTGACAAAAGATCCTATTTAAAAGAAGATATGTTGGCAATTAAGTTCAGGAAAAGTCCTAGTTAAAAGAACCTAAATAGAAGATATGTTAGCAATGAAGTTGAGGAAAGATCCTAGTTAAAAGAACCTAAAAAGAAGATGTGTTGGCAATTAAGTTCAGGAAGAAGCCTAGTTAAAAGAACCTAAAATAAAGATGTGTTGGCAATTAAGTTCAGGAAAAATCCTAGTTAAAAAGAACCTTAAAAGAAGATATGTGTAAGAAGTTTGTTAGTGTTAGTGAGTCAAAATGTAAACAGTTACATCATCAAAAATCCGCTTGTAGAGGTTAAGTTGTTGCTGAATGAAAGAAATACGGGTGTGGTCGTTCAAAATCCTCAAGTCAGTAAAAACGCACCTAGATCGCTCGCTACAGTTGTAGAAGAGATACTAGGAGCAGTAGTGGCAGCAGCTGCAGTAGTAGCGGGATTGCATTTGCCTTCGTAGAACCTAACATCGTCCACTGCTATATCTGAACGGTACCATTTTCCGCACACTGCGTTCAGGAGAATCTGAAATATCGAAAGTTCTGTCTGTGTTACTGCGTGGGAATAATATGCCATTCATTTTTGGTTTTGATTTTGATTGGCTAATAAAGTGTTTACAAGATTCTTTACCAGTAGTGAAGTATACGATACTGCTTCACAAATTTTAAAACTCTCCATCAAAAAGTAGATTGCTTTCAGTTGAATTTACATCTCAAATCATTATACAATGTGCAATGGAACAGAAAGTGTGGTTCGATTTCAATTTGATTAAGATTGCAGAATGCGCATAGTCTTTGTTCTTTTGGACGTTTAGGTCTATAGTGTCTACCTGTTTCAATGCTCAGTGAGTGACTACTTATTCTTAATCTTGTGAAATGTTTTCTTGTCTTTGAATTTCTAAGTACATCAATGTAATTTTCAGCAGAGAAAGAGTATTACAAATTTCGATAAAAATCAAGTTTTGTTGAAGCAGTCAATTCTTCTCTCCAGAATTGTAAATAATTTTGTTCAACATCTTTAGACATTTGGTTTATTCTACTCTCGCTTAATATATTTTAGTCATCAATGTTTAAACAACCAGCACATCGTAGGAATGATTTTAGATCAGTTAAATGTAGATAGATAGATAACACTATACCAACTGAAATGATATGTGACGAAACTTGTCTACAATATCAACTAAGATGAACGTGTATGTACAACAAATAAGCAGTAAATCTCGCTTTACATTGCATATCAAAAGTAACACCATTTGGCACTGTTAAAAGTAGAGGAAAAAATTTCAAAAATATAAGAAGTTTTACAGTCGAAATATAAAAAGTAATGTATAACCGTTTATCGAACGCACTTATATTTAACCTTTCTTTTATTTGCATATGAATAGATGTGTGCCTTACCTGGTAATTTTGAGCGCTTGAAAATGTTATTGAAGCTTGAAGCCATTGTTTTCCTTGGTCTCCCGAAACGCTCCAAATTTTGCTCTGAGCGCCAGACCCAACGTGCCTTGTATAAACGTCAAGTGTGCCGATATCTGCTCCGTACATGTAATACCAAAACGTGAGACACCTTTCAAGTGTGCCTGGAAACTCTTGGCTCAAAAGTCCTGTTGTTGCTCCCTGTTGCACTCCAGAAGCCTCGGAGTAGATGTAATAATCTACAGTAGGTAGCAGATTTCCTTTTAATATAACTTAGAAACAAGTGATAACATTGGAATTGTTGGTTACGAGTCATAAGGTTTTGCAATTCACGAAATTGACATTATTATTTACGTACCTACCTATCTACTCGAAGTTGCGAGTTTATCCAATTTTGTCTAGCTTTAGCCAATTTTGTCCTTTTTATTAGTACTTTATACCTGTACCCTGAGATTCTAAATGTACCGAGCGCTCTTGAACTATGTGAAACAACCACACACTGTAATTCTAAAATGAATTTCAAGATGCCAAAGAAGCCAGTTGTACTATACTTTAATATATCCTTTCCTTACTTATGCAATTATAACTTGGGGAAATACTTACTCCTCTACCCTACAACCTCTAATTGTCTTA
>JAOBRG010096549.1:0-20144 GCA_027574985.1 Umimayanthus nakama | reverse complement strand
AATTTCAAAATTTCAAAAATTAAAAAAGAAAAGTTTTTTTTATTCCAAATTTTGAAAAGAATTTTTTATGAAAACTAATAGCTGAAAAGGAAGGTATTTTAAAAATTCCGGGTATAATTACTCTAATATACTACTAAAACTTACCGGTTGAAAAGATTTCAAAGAAATGGACAAAGCTGCTTTGTTTTACGTTGAACAAACCGTGACCCTGCACACTGTTTTGTTTACGTGTGAGGGAAAATATTTCCACTCGTTACTTCTTCATTTGCATTTCAATACCTTTCGTGTTCAGTTTGTACACGGTCACGGCTAACGAACACAAGAAATGTAGAATAAAAACTTAGGCCGCGTCCACACTGCGCCGGATAAATTTGAAAACGCCTTTATTTAATTTATCCGCATCAAAAGATTTCCGTCCACACGGGAAAACGGATAAAAAGATCCGCATCCACACTGCAACGATGATCCACTGGATAAACGCTTGAATGCACGTTTAACTTTGTATGAGCATGCACGCTAATAGCCCACGCCTGTCGTTTCGTCAGTCTGTCGAAAGATATATCAATAGTCTTGATAGAATGTCGCAGATAAGGCAAAAGAAGAAAACCAAAGCTGATTACCTTTCATGGAGTAACAACGAACTGCAGTTAATGCAGCAGTCGACTATAAAGCATCGAAGACGACAGCTTGAACGACTGGATCTTACCCAAAATCGACTTCTTTTCAGTCCAGTTCACCTCAGTTGATAAAATGGAGTAGTAAAAGTGACGAATACTGACAGAACTATCCTTTAACTCGAATAAATAAAACGGACTAAAACAAAGCAGTAGTTATCTCATTAAAGATGTCAGTTTGAGAAGTTATGTCACGTGCGTGACGTCGGCGTTTTCGAAAAGATCATTTAGCCGGCGTTTTCAAACTTATCCACTCTAGCCGGCGTTTTCGAAAAGCTTCGTTTTGGGTGACAAAATTCACCGGCGTAGTGTGGCGGAAGGCCTAACCGTGTAAATAAAGATGCGTTTTAAACTCTCATGATTTACCCGGCGCAGTGTGGAAGCAACCTTAAAGCCCATCACACACTAGCCGATTTTTTGTCGGGAGACCTCCGATTTTTTATCGCCAACAAAAAATCGGCTAGTGTGGGGTGCTTCCCGACAAGCCACGATAAAATCGGGTGATGTCGGGAGAAGTTTAAACATGTTTGATTTTCAGACGTCCTGACGGATCTTGTCGGCTAGTGTATGGTGGTCCCCGATAATTTGTCGGCGACAAAAATATGCTTTAACCAATGGAAAAGGGTTATTTCAATCACGTGGTATTTACTGCCAGGATCAAACCTGGCGGAACAGCAGGAACGTATTAACTCGACAAAAGATCGCGACAAAAAATCGGCTAGTGTGTGATGACCCAAGATACCAGACAAATTTGTCTCCAACAAAAAATCGGGAGTTTCTCAACAAAAAATCGGCTAGTGTGTGATGGGCTTTAGATACTGGCGAGTTTCATATTCACCTATGGCCTATATGGGCATCCGTATCCTAGAAATGATTAAAGCGTTTTAGTGGAAGCTAGCTAGTAGATAACTGAGCCATAAAAAACGAAATCGATTTTCCAGTTTTTCTGACACGTTATGAAGCTTACTTAGTATACTATCGCCGTGCCAAATGTTATAGCGATGGGACAAAAATAGATTGAGTTGGGGGCCTTTTGTCCTGAATCATGCTATCGTGAAAGGGGGTGGGGGGGGCATAAGCTTTCCATTGATATATAGGTTTGTGGGTGTCCGATGCGTATTAAAGGAGTTACATACGGAAAACTGAAAACACCGCTCAAGGTGAACGGTAACCTTAACACCATACTTGTTAGCCGAGTGCGAGTCTATACAGCAAGATATGGATCGAGTTTTTTTCCTTTTATGGCCCGAGCGCGAGGCGTGCGGGCCATGAAAAACAAGGAAGGAATTTGCACCTGTTCTTGCATACGTTAAAATCAATCAATAGAACAATAATAACAATAAAAAACATGTCTTGGAATGGCTTTGCGAGACTTGCTGCACAAAACATTGGAGCGTGTAAGTCACCGCAATATTTTTTTTAATGTTTCACATTTTTTCAGATGCCACTCTTTCGTCCCAAGTCGAGCTGGAGTACCAAAGTTTTAAAAGATGAATATCAGAACTGGTTGGTTGTTGGGCATGCGCTGTCACTTATGTGTGATGGCTTGCGACCTTACATTGAAAGAGAAGCCAAAGCGTTCCACCACTTGGTAGCTTCAAATGTGGGCGTGGCAGCACCATGTGCTTGTCCTCTGTTCCCTAGATACCATGTCCGAACCTGCGCATGGGCACATGAATTGCAGCGCCATCATGCAAGTGGGAGACCCAAATGGCAGCAGAGTGACAACACGATGTGGGCCGACCCGAATCTTGGCCACTGGGAGGTGGCAAAAGTGTACATGTCCGACCTAGGAGCCCATAAGGCAGATGTTGCAGACGCCAGCACCACTGACACGACTGGTCTCGTGAACCTGCTGTACTGGTGCAAACACTTCAAGATCCAAAAGCATCTTGTTCACGATGTGCGAGAGACACGCAACACCAAGTGGGGCCATGCTGCAAGTCAAGAGCTGAGTAATGCAGAGAAAAAAGCAGCCATCAACACAATTGAAAAATTACTTCAAGACCCCGAACTGATTGCTGATCCGGATGCTCAGAACGCAGTTGCAGAAATAAAGAATATGGAAAAGTGCTTTGATTTGGAAACCGTGGAAAGGAGAGTGAGAGCAGATTTCCAGAACTTTGTTACAAACAAATTTGACGACGTTCAAGGTGAAATTCAAGAAATAAAGAAAGAAACTGACGGCTGGCATTTAAGATGCCGAAAAGCCAACAAGAAAACTAGGCGGCGACTATTAGTGCTCGAGAAGGAACAAGAACGCTTTGGATGTATGATGGAAGACATTATTACATGGCAAGAACATTCAGAGTTATACGGTAACAGCAGAGGTCTAAAGATGTCTACTTGCAAACGAATTACCCTTTCTGGTTTACAATTTGGTTTTGCCCAATTACGTGGATCAGTACGTTCCTTGCAGCTGCAATGGTGGATTCTCTTCGTTTTGCTGATGTGTATACCTCTTGCTGACAGGAATTCGTACGAAGACAGTAAGTTCGTCATACTCTTTCTTTCGTGAGTTATACAGGACTTCTGTAAGCGTACATATATTAGTCCGATCGATCAGAAAGGATGTTCCAAGGTATTCACAAGTTTTTGGGGGGGGCTGTGGGGCCTGTGCCCCCCCTTTTTTCCGTTTTTTTTCATAAACGAAATTTTATAGCAAAAAATTAGTACTAAACGAGTAAGAAATTCCTCTTAAATTGCTGGAAATGGCCATTTTAGAGACTAAAATTTTCAAAAATGTCTGAGGGAGCATGCCCCCCTAGAAAGCTTGCGCCTTCGGCTGGTTGGTGCCCCTTCCTTTTGAAAATCCTGGATCCGCCCCTGGGTATAGTCACGGCTTCCCAAAATTGTTCAGGGACTCTCTATACCAGCCTGTAGGCCATCTTGACAAATCAGCATGAACGTTAACTTTGTGATTTATTTTAGTAGAATTATTTTCAAATTGATGTTCCATCACTACGCTAGTCTTAAAGCTCTGATCACGGACAAAGCTGTTGAATTAAATCAGACCAAAATCCGTTCACCGTGAGAACCCTGTAAACTGCTTTAATTCTTGGAAAGGTATTGAGAGTGTTAGTTGAGTGGAGTTATTAAACTAGCTGTTATTCCTTGACATCTTTTCGTCTCTGTCTGTTGTTCAAAACTTCTGTTTAATGTATCTAATATAAACTGTTAAACTGTCATATGAGGGTTTTAAGAAACGAAAGTACTGTTCAGGTGCCCACTTCTCTTTAACTCGGTAGACAAATAGTACAAAGTAGGTTTCTTCCCCGTGTCAATCTTTTTTTTCCTTTCTTTTTTTTTTTCTTTAATAAAGTTTATTTACATCGTCAGTGCTGTAGCTAATAATTAGTATCTAAAAAAAGAAATACCGGTAAGAAAGCAAAAATACAGTATATCGGAGTTACAAAAACTTATATCGAAGTATTACAACAACAGATAACAGACAACAGACTAAACTAAAGTAGCCTATGCAAGAGTTACAAAAGTTACATGGAAGTATTGCAACATTTATATCAGTCCCGTTATTAGTTTTTGTAGATGCCATAATGTAATACTTATGCTATTTGAAATAAGCAAAGATACTTAATGTGCATGGTTACAGGCTATTGGGTTATGGCGTGAGGAAAGGTTTCCGTTTTCTTTTAAGATCTAAATTTTTTCCTGTTTTTGATGCAATTTCTTTTTCAGAAACAAACACTGACTTTAATGTTTGTTTATTCATCAACAAAGTTGGGTTTTATTTTTGTAATTTGCATGTGAATATGAAGTGCGTTGCCGTAGGCATTATCAAATTCAACATGGAAGTTTCGCACGTCTGTAGTCCTAGTTGCATTGCTTTGCTAAAGTTGACACTTTCCTGTTTTGGGAAGGGTTTTATCCATCTAATCATAATCTGCCAAAAAAGGTTTACATGTGAGCATTGAAAAAATAGATGCGTAGTGGTCTCTAATTCTAATTTGCAAAAAGTGCACTTTTTTGTTGGAGAAGTTTCGCATTTCACCAGGAACGTATTGGTTGGTATTCGTCTGTGTAAATGTTCTCAAACTTGTGGAGCTTGTGTAAGCAAAAGATATAGAGTACACCGTTTTCCAATTGATGTTATCTATCTTGTATATTTGTTTTTTTCTGACAAGCCTCTAGGTCCCTAACCCACTTAAGTTGACTTTTCTTAGAAACTGCTGCAATATTTTTGAGGAGGAGAGAGTAAACCACTCTGTTCAACTTGGAACCAGATGCTCAATCTTGTTTCTGTGCATAGGCAACGATTAGAATTTTAACGTTATAAATCTCTTTTTCAGGATGTCCGCTTGAAGACTCTAAAGTTCCTCTAGATCTTCGAGAGTTCAATTTTACAACGTATCTGGAACATGCAAAAGAGAGCTTTATTGGACGCCGTTGGTTGTATGACGAAATCGAACAAGCCTTTGAGGTTCGAGATGGCAAGAGTGTTTCTTCTGTGTTAATTATAGGAGAACCTGGGGTAGGCAAATCAGCACTCTGTGCAAAGTTAATCTGCTCTCGCTCTTCTAGTCCCACTATTCATAAACATGTGATTGGTTATCATTTATGTAAGTATTCAGACAGGACAACACAGGACGCTGGTAGGTTTGTGCGGAATCTGGCTGACATGATTGCACGGCGAATTCCAGAGTACGGATATATTCTTGCAAACAGACCGTTGATCCAGCGGGCGTTTGAAAAAGACTGCAGTTTAGATCCCAATGGTTGTTTTGAACAAGGAGTTTTAATTCCATTACGAGAACTTCGGCGCGAGGGTACGGACAACTTATTCATTGTGCTGGATGCACTTGACGAATGCCGTTCGACTGGAAGTCATGTTTCGACAACAATCACCATTGTCGAGTTGCTACAAGATAAAATGAGACGTCTTCCTTCTTGGGTAAAGTTTATCATGACATCACGTAATGAAACAAGCATTTTGAGAGCTTTTAAACAATCCACCCTAGTTATGACGCTGGCATCGAAGGATCAAAGGAATTATGAAGATATTGAACTGTTCATAGCTACAAGAGTTTATCAGGCCTATCCGTTTTATAGAAGTGTAATGTACAAGCTAAATATTGCCACAGAAGGAAATGAACTTACACAATTTACTCAGAATTTACTCAAACAGGGCCGGGGTAACTTTTTGTTTATTAAGGAGATGTTTCAGTATTGGCAAAGTGAACCAAATTATTCGTTTGACTCGAGAGGTGTTCCAAAGTCCATCGGCGACATTTATGAAAGCTACTTTAAACGGATTTACGGTAATGATTTTAAGTTTGCGCGTGGAATTCTTGAAGTGCTTGTTTCTGCCTTTGTACCGCTAAAGGCAGAAGATATCTACCGTTTGCTTCATTTGAGAGATGTCGACTTCCACTACGATTTCCTTCCATCACTTAACAGGTTGTCCCATTTTATCAGATATGGGGAGGATAACACCATCATGTTGTTCCACTTATCACTGATAGAGTGGCTCACCAGTAAAGAAAATGTTGAAAGTCCATACTTTGTAAATAAAGAGCACGGGCACATGCGTTTCGCAGATGACTGCTTGGAAAAGATAAGAAGCAGTAAAGGAAACGAACAGTCTAACTATGTACTTTGCTTTGTTCAACACATTGCTTTTGGGGGCTTACAAGAAAGATTCAGGCACGATTTTGCAAATATTTCGGCATATTCAATTAATTCTACTGTTGACAAGAAAGGGGGCACCCTTTTGCATCTCGCTGCAGCTGTAAACAATCCCGAAGTTCTGAAAATGTTAGTTCCAAGTTTTAGTTCAGTTGATATTCAAGATAAATTGGGCTGGACGCCTGCAATGACAACTGCGGTGCACGGTTTTGTTAAGAACCTGGCGTTCTTGTTGAGCGAAGGTGCTGACCTCAACCAAAAAGCTCAACGACCTCCATGGCATCCTTACAAATCATTGCAAGATCCAGTTGTAAAAGCAAAGTCGGCACTTTGGGGCTGCAATATGTTGCACGTATCCTCTGCGAAGGGTCATTTGAACTTTGTAAGATTCCTTATTGAAAAGAACGTTTCCCTTCTGGAAGTAAATGCTATAAATTTAACATCTCTACATCTTGCTGCTGAAAATGGCCACCTCCAAGTGGCGGAGCTCTTGTTTAATCGTGGTGCACCCGTAGATCAGTTAGCACTTCATCATGCTGCAGCAAATGGCCATGCTAGAACTGTGGAATTTCTTCTAAGGATAGGTGTGCAGGACAAATGTTTACAATGTGACGGTTCGTTCTACTGGACCAAAGGTAAATTGAGGTATCAAGCATTGTTGGCACCTGGTTCATCAACAGGTTTGGATCTAGTTGAAAACAATCTTGACTTCGTGTTTTATGATGACTGGCATTTGGTATCGTGCGAAACTGCTCTCCATGCTGCTGTTAAAGCTGGTCATTTCGATGTTATCAAAGTTCTTCTTAGAGCTAATGCAACGTCAATAACGTGTTCGGATTTCTCTGGAAGAAAACCTCTTCACGAAGCTGCGAAAACTAACAGAACAGATATTGTCGAGGCACTAATTCATTCTGGGGCAATAATTGCATCAAAGTGCCGCAAGCCTCAAAACATCTCTGCCAAAGAAGTCGAACAAGGTACACCATACCAATATAAAGTTAAAGGACCTTTCCTTAGTGAGAATGAAGCGTTTCGATACGAAACAAGTCTTTGTTCAGATAGGCGTTTCCCAATTCACTATGCAGCGCAGTTTGGAAATCAACAAGTGGTCAAACTACTGTTGAAAATGGGAGATTCTCTGAACAGACAAGATTACTCGGGTGCAACACCTCTACACGTTGCTGCTTGTCAAGGTCAAATTGAGTTTCTTGAATGGCTGGTTAAGTCTGAACTTATTTCAAACATCAAAAAGAAAGCTACAAATGGCTCAACGCT
The DNA here is from genome assembly GCA_027574985.1 of Umimayanthus nakama. Lineage (NCBI taxonomy): Eukaryota > Metazoa > Cnidaria > Anthozoa > Zoantharia > Parazoanthidae > Umimayanthus > Umimayanthus nakama. Next base: position 12,552 of record JAOBRG010096549.1, on the reverse strand, counting down.
TTTGCATAGTGCAGCTATTTGTGGAAAACATAATATCATCGGTCGTCTTATTGAGCTGAGCAATGTCGGTAATATAAGTGCTATCCGCGACATGTATGGGTTAACACCGCTTCATTATTCTGTTTTGTACGATCCTGGATACCGTGAAAGTATCCGCGTTAACCTTACTTCAGGAGTCGGTTCATTCATGATGACAACGTCTGACGATTTTACTTTGTCTTCAGGTTGTTTGTTTCATCCATCAACGTTTTTTTACAGACACGTGCAGCCGAGTGAGCGGTGTCTTTGTTTATCAGAAATAATTCGCTATGACAGAGGCGCTATAGACGATGTTGATTCGAAAGGAAGAACTACTCTTCATTTCGCAGCCAAAAACGGGTTGGAGTGTTCTGTAGTTTTTCTCACTGAAAGTGGAGCAAATGTTAAGGCAAGAGATCATTTCGGTAAAACACCACTAGACCTGGCAGTAGAGAACTCAGGTGGGTGGTATGAATTGACAGGTAGAGACAACAAAAATGTGAGATATTCCCTGGCAAACGTCTGCAAACAATTTCTCTTGAACTTCAGATATCATGCGCCAATAGTACAAACTCTATTGGAGGAAGAAAACCACTTTCAAAGTTACTGCAATGCAGAAAAAGTACGCATCCTGCATCATGCAATTGAACATCGTCAACCGCTAATCACACATTTGCTACTTTCAAGAGGGACTAGCACGAACTGCAAAGATAAGTATGGACGAACGGCGCTCATTACTCAGCTTCAAACAAGGGCAAAGCTTATCGATACTATTTTGATGTGGTACAAGCCATTCATTTCCATCGAGTGTGGACTACCCTTCAATATGTCTGAGTTTCATCTACTAGCTTTTCGCGCACCGACATTTACTGACTATAATTTTTTCGTTTCCAATACTAATTATACAAAGATCAGTGATTCAAAGTGCACTGTAGTTACCAGTAGCCTTCTACAGTTGGCAATCCAGTCTCATCCTTTGGGATTCAGAGTCATCAATGACTGCCGCGACCGCGAGGGATTCACAGCACTTCATAGAGCGGCGCAAGGAGGAAATTTAGTGGTTATCAAGAAGCTTCTTTCTTGGGGAGCAGATCCAACAATACTGACACCAAGTGGACATTCTGCACTGACTCTTGCAGTTATGTATATAGCAAATAGCAAACTTTTGCTAACAGATGAAAAGAAACTTGCGTCAGAAGTGTCCATTTTACTTTTTAAAGAAATCATGCAACGTCAGAATTTTGAAATCGATTGCAGTGGTAAAAGTGCCAAACTAACAGTATATCACTTGGCTTCGTATCAAGGATTAACTCGTTTTGTAGAAGCATTGTTTAAGCAGTTCAAAATACGTGGCTTTAAAGCGCATTGCCCAGATGTGAATGGCATAACTCCTCTCTACCTCGCCAAGTTAAACGTGGGAATGCTTACCAATAACACGGAAACTGACCCATGGCAAAAGATCGTAGATTTAATAACATCTTACGGTACACAGCTACACCATCCTCGCAAGACCGTGGAGTACTATGTTTCGTTTAGACATTTGTTTAGTGATTTACCAAATCCATTCAACGTTGACGAAACATTCAAGAATCTTCTGAAGTTAAAGGTCGGAAGTAAAATATCACGAATCTGCTTTAAGATGAGTTACGATTATCATGAAAGAATCTGGAAAGCCGAATCAGAAAAAATAGTTAGGAAGCTATTCAAGATTGAAGAGATAAGGGAATATCTGTCGTTGGTAGACAGTTTAGAAAGTGGATGGAACAAACTGTTGGTGTTTCATAAGGAGTCATTAGATTTGCATCAAAGTCTTAGCGACAACCAACCCATTGAAACTTCAAAGCTATTGCCAGATTATCGTAGATCCAAATACCGCAAGAAATTGTTTAAATACCACTCACCATACATAACTGACAAACTAACGGAAGACTTAAAAGAAAAAGCGGCAAGAAATTTATGGCAAAATGACGTTCATAAGCAAAATGTTCAAAACATCAATGAAGAACATACGTTTTATTCAAAAAGACACGAGAACTTGAGACTAATTTGGGAAGCGTTTATAGCAAGCAGACTGAAGTTAAACTTCAAAATCGAAGATATCAAACGAGTTCGCGTAAATGTGCTTAAGTGGAACGAAGCCTTTAACTGTATGTCCAAAATTACCAATTTGCGTCTTTTTCACCTATACTTTATGGTGTATGTGTTACAATCTCGAAATGAACTTGTTTCACGCTCGGTGGATAAGAATTTGGTAAAAAGTTTCAGGACAGCAAAATTAATCCCTCCTCATGGTGAACCAGGGTTGTGGCCGCTTAATGATTATTTATTTCTGATAAAGCTTTTTAGGAATGGTTTTCCAAGTTTACAGTATTTAGATATTCTCACACTTGGCGTAGATCCAAAGTCACGCAACCCGCTGGTAATATCACATTGAAGACAACAACAATTGTTGTTGGAGTCTGTATGTCGAGCTTTTATTCAGGTGTCCCCCGCAGTACTTTTCAGCAACATGATGGCAACAGATGCACGGGTCAGTGGTTGAAGGTCCTAGCCAGACCACTATCTGTCCGAGACATTTAGTTACGCCCTATGTTTAGAGACCACAGCTTTAGGAAAGAATCACATGCCGGCAACTCAAACTAGGTTTTGTCCAAACTGTCCAGTGTGAAGAGGCTCATTAGCACAGATTTGGAAAATCAGCAAAGGAAGCTCAAACTGGTAATATTATCATATCACATACTGTAAAACAGGACCTACTCGTTCAAACGACAGTGTTTTCTTTATTGGGCAACTTCAGATAATTAGCAAAGTTGCCACTCACACATTAGCGTCCTTTATATTTGACAACGGGTACAACTTTTTAGCTTTTGAATTTGCTTTGTTAACTACGAGATCTTCAGCAAATATCGTAGTAAACATAAGAACAGCCACACAACACTTGACCCGAGAACTCCTGTCAAACCTAAAAGTCTGTAACAACGAACTGGTACGAAAAGGATAATGGAAGTAAGTTGATCAGGACAGCTAATGACCAGGCTAGTTCCAATATTCTAAACTATCTACATTCTTATCCAAAAGTCTCCAGACACCCTCAGAGGAAACTCCTTCACTTCCCCTATTTCTGTTTATTTTTCACACAATGGGTAGAGAAAAGGAAGCACTTGTCCTATGTCTTTTTTTTTGGGATTGTACATGTTCAGGGAAATTCCAATCTGCTTTAAAAGACCAAATACATATTTCTGCAATTTGATTGCACACAAATGTTTGGCAATAGTTTTTCTTATAAGTATAACATTCCTTCTATTAATGCTGATGTGTCTATTAAGGTTGTTGTGTCCATTAGCCACAGCTTATTGAGGATTTTTTTCCGAGGCTTTGAAAGGATCTGCAAAGTTCACGTCTTTTCTATTCTGACTGAAATCCCTTCGCGGTCAATGGACACCTCGTGAACGGTTAAGTCTTCTATATCCTATAACAAGAATACGAGGAAACAGCTAAGACAGGTTTAAGGCGTTCTTAAGATATACAAAATAAAGTGAATAACTTATACATGCTTTTAAGTCGTTTGACGTATGTTGTGTGAAGAAGATATCGCAACTTTCGACCTTACATAGAGTTTTACTCGGACAAACGCTTAAGATCTTTTGCAAAAGGAAAGCTAAAGACCGTAAGATGTAAAAGTGAATTATTTAAGGGAACCTTTTTTAGTAGAATTGTATATCTCTGGAACAATTTACCCGAAAACTTGAGAACAGGTAATCACAGTACAACAGCTTTCAAATTACTTTGCGAACACTGAATTTTAACGCTGAAAGACCAAATGTTTCATGGAAAAAAATAATTGTGTTTGTTATCGAGTTCAATGTATTTTATCCGATGTAATTTTTTTTATTGTAATTATTACTAGCTTGTGCTTGCATTGAAAATCTTTTTTTTTCTTGGGTGGTATAGTAACTATCTTTAGTGTTTTTTTAACTTTTAGTTCATGTTTACATATGCAGTGAAAAAGGATTAAATAAAAAATATACAAGATATATGGTACTAGACATGAAAATAAATATATATCAAACACATCAACAAAAAAAACTGTTTCAATATTCTATCGGCGGACTTGAAAAAGCCCACCCCCTCCATTCTACCACCACTAAACTTCCACTCTACTTCAACGGTTATCAGGTCTCCAAGGAGTAATAAGGTTTTTCATATATTTGTTCAATTTTCTACACAAAGTCTCGCTATAGAAATGAAACGTCGTTTGAAAAAGCGACGGGCTACAGTACTAACTACTTATTAAACAATAATATATGGGTCTGTACGGAAAATGTCAAAAGTCTTGATCATGCTATACTAGCACTGTACTTCATCAACAACACGGTACACTTCACACTTCAACAAAACTTTAGTAAAACCGTTCGGTTTCCTTCAGTTCTAGTACAAGGTAAACTGGAATAAGCTTTTGATTGAAACCACTGTTTTACGTAATCTTCACTACTAGTACACACTTAAGATGTTCACGAAACATACCTGAAGGTCTTTCAACGTGTTTCTGATTTGATCCGCCATGTTTGGCTGTTTCGTGATGAGATACAAAAAACCTCCACCACCCGCGCCCGCAAGGGACTGACCTGCGGTTTAAACGAACAACAATAAATTAGCAACTTCTCACATTGTGAGACTAGCTCAACGCTCTAAACACGGATAACGTTTGTTCTTGATATCAGTGACTTGTCTGATTGTTGCAAGACCTAATCTCGATTTCTCTGCTTTGCTCTCGATATTCGATGAAACGGCAATCAACGATAATGGTATACAGCTATTTTGAAAGGTCTGTCTTGTGTACTGGTACGTACCGCACTACCAAGACCAAAAGGATTTGTGGGAATTATTCGGGACCAGCCATTCGATCTCGTTGGGATGGGGGTAGGACTTTCTTAATACAGAATCTTTTGTTCTACTGCATACTGTGTGTCTTTCCTTATCAATACCTACAATTTCTTTCGACGTGGATGTGAAAGAGAAACCGTTTTTGAAACAGCTGTATCATGTTATTGATGTCTCTATCTGGACTTGGTCAAGCGCCACTGTACAGCTACTGAGTAAGTTTTAACAAGTGTTCCAGGGCCTAGGGCGGATCAAAAAACTCGAGAAAAGGAGGGCAGACTGATTCACAAGTTTGGAAAAGGGCATGGGACGGAAAAAGTGCTTTACAAGTCGTCTTTTGCAGTGTTCCTCGCGCTAAAATGATTCAAAAAGGGGGGGGGGGATGAGGGGCGCACTTAAATCCGCCTCCGTTCTCAAACACCCACGCTATGAAGCTAGAATCATAATGACACTCCTGCTAACCTGTTTTTGGTATTTTTGTTGAACATGGTTGTTGTTCTTTATGCATACCGATGACTCACTTTACTGCGGTTAAAACAAAGGAACCGTTTTTGCAAAAAGTTTCAGTGAACACCCTTGTTTTACAAAGTATACCATGCTAATTTTAGGATATTAACTTTGCCCTTCAAACGTTTGAATTGGTTGCGGAAACTCCATAATTTCTGGATTTTAGTTTTTCTTTCCAAGCGCAAATTTTTTCTTTTTAAAACGTATTAAGGAACTTTGGTCCAGAAGGTCATGAACATGAGAAGCTTTGGTTGTGTAATGAAACAGTCCCAAGTCTAAACCTTAGCCCGCTGTTGCTGTTCGGTATTCCTCAAGAGATGCAGAGTTTACTGCTCACCGCATGTGTAGGATTCCAGTGCGTCCATAATACGTCTGACAACTTCAGGTTCTGATCCTGAGAATTAAACGAATTTAGTTTCAATTAGGGGCTGGGTGCGTAGATTGAAGGTATTACTAAGAGGCTAACTGCACGTGCCGGGTTGATCTGGAAGGCCTGGTTGTCAGGGTGAGTTTCGGCCCGAGTATAAATGGAACGAGACTGCACCTCGGGATGTGAATGCTTGCTTTGGCACCAAGCCTTGATTTGGCGCGAAAGTTGTCGCACGCTGTCCTGCTGTTGGCTCAGTTTGTGGGGCTCGCTCGCTGAGCGCGATCATATGAAAAAAACTCGGCCCAGTTTAATATTCGAGATTCAAGTGTTACACTATGGGATCCCTGTCAGCAGAGTGGCCCGGTTGTCATGTAATTATAAAGTTGATTTTCAATCGATGTGTTTTACAGACATATCGGGATCTTGGCACACAGGCCCAGCCCAGATAATAATAATAATAATAATATATCATTTATTAATCTCACTTGCAGTTAAAACTGAATTACAGAGACTTTACAGATAATCTTAAAACTTCACAATTCTAAATGACAATACAACAGTGCTAATATTAAAACTACAAATTCCTAAATGACACATATAGCAACGCTATCCAATACATTTCTTTATAAAAGGACAATTTAATTAAGTGAGCTGGCCCATGCTCAAGTAATCTGCAACTGAGTTCTTTTGCAAAGTTTTCTTTCCTTTTAACTCTAGATGTAAAAGTCATAAGGCTAATCGTCAATAGCTGCCGGAGCGTTAGCGAAGGCAGCCTTCAAATTAGGGTTAACGAAAAGATCATTTTTACTTCTGCTTTGTTTTGTTTTCTATATTTGGTTGGTTCGCCCTCGCAGGCACGCGTTTCCAGCCACCTCATCACACGCGCTGCACGATGGAAAAGAAAGCAAAGACATAGCTTGCGACGTCGAAATTTTCTCAGGTGTTGGTGTAAAGTTTGAGAAAAATTTTGCCAAATACCTTTGATGACAATAAAATAAATAACAATAATAATGATAATAACAAGAAAAAACCCAATACAAATGGCAGCCAATCAATTTATCAAACAAAATCAAGAAAATATATATCAATAACTAGTTATACCGATCTAAAATACCACAGGGAAATGTGCTGCAAAAACACAGCTTGCTTACCAGGCGCCATAAGTTTCTTCTGTTGCCAGTATTTGTTGAGACATTCACCAATTTTTTCTATATCACCTGTAATGAAAATAAATACATGTTATTTACAAATTGTTACAAAAGTTACCTCGATTAGAAAATGTGAATTAATACGGAAACTACAAGGAATAAAAACAGCTACACGCAATTGTCTTCGCACGTCGGGTCCCATCGCATGCCGCTTCTCCTTTGCATTAAATTAACTTCTCAGGGCGCAAACCGACAAGCTTGCTTTTCACCGTTAAGGCCCTGTTACACTGCGAAATTTTCTCAGCAACTTGTCTCGCAATGGTTGGAAATGTAGCGTTGCAAGTTGCCGAAGTTTAATGTTGAGGCACTGTTACACTGTGCAATTTTCTCAGCAACTTGTCTCGCAATGCTCCTCGGAACGCAAAATCAAGAAGTGTGCGCATGCGACCTTGTTAAAACTGCCGTAAAATTGCGAGACGAGTTGCTGGAGGGGTGATACACTGTGAAATGGTGTTGTTAGTTGCTGCTATTATTAATATTATTATTATTATTATTAATCCGTCGCAAAAATAGAGTTGAGTTCTACTTCGTGCAACGCTTCGTGCAACTAAAAAATTGCGAGACAACCCATGTTACACTGTGCAATTCTCCAGCAAATGGCATTGCGAGACAAGTTGCTGAGAAAGTTGCGCAGCGTAATAGTGTAACAAAGTGTACCATATTAACGCAGAACAACAAGGTTGTCTGAGAACAAGTCTCCCAGGACGCAGTTCCTAACTAACACAGGGTTAAAACTTAATCCAACGTTTTAGATTCTGTTTCGCAGAGACTGACTCAGAGACTGAGTCAGAGAGACTGAAACCATGAATTAATTAACTACGTAAGAAATATGCGTTGGAATAACGTATCCTGAATAGCGAACAATTAATCAGAGGTCAAGAGAGCTAAATTTAAAGCAGGCCTAATCCTTTGCCCAAAAGAACAACTTGGCTTTTCCTCTAATACCTTACACCTCTGCAGTCGTTCGACCAAATTATTGATTCGTGTTCTAAAAACTCAGCAGAAATAAGAAAATGTTTTCTCTAAAGATACCAGTTGCTGATTTATCGACAGATGAACAAGCGAAACACAACCATACCCCGTACAAACGCTTTGGCCGATTCTTCTGCATTTTCCTCTAACTCATTAGCATTCTGGCGTATTTCAGGCAGTCGGGAGTACCAGTTGCGTACAACGTCCTGATGGAGGAGTCAACAACAATGACAATAGCATTGACACTAGCAACAAAAGAGTTAACAACTACCTTGTGGTTGTCATAAACATCTATAAAAGTATTAACAACTATAACGATGTTAATAACAGTAATCGAAACGGCGGCATACTTTCTTGCACAATATGGTAACACACATGTACAGACTATCTTCTTACAATGCATATACCATGGAAACCCGCCATACGCAGACCTCGTTATTAAGGCCACCCCATTAATATATCCAATATTTATTTTCCGTTGGTGACCGTATCAACAAGGTTCCAACGTATTCATTTAGTTTTAACTATTTTCATTTACGTTTTTTTAAAAATGAATCTGTTTTCTCGCGCGTGAACCGACCATAAATATTGCAAAAATATAATACTTGCCACCTTGCATTTTTTTATCCTTTATGGTCACGTGTATTTCGGGTAGCCAGAAACTCAGTTCTAGTTTTCAATAAAGGCTTCAACAGTAAAAATAATAGGAGAAATAACAAATAACAAATAAATAAATAAATAAATTTCGTTCTATTTATCATTGTTATTGCTGTTTTTGTTTTTGTTGTTGTTATTGTTAATGCTGTTTTTCTATGTTGTTTTTGTTGTTATTTCGTCTGTTGTTGTATTACCTGCAGCAAGTTCTTGGCCAGTCTTGTCTTTCCGGTATAAACCAGCACAATTCTCCTGTTCAACTGTTGAATGACATCTTCAGACACATCGAGCACCGTCGTTTCAACCTTGAGAGGTAACTGCCCTTTTGAACGGCCAATCTTGATCCCTTCCACAAAACCTCCGACGTTGTCCTGCCACCCTCCCCCTGTGGTGATCATCTGCTCAATGTACAGCACAATGTGAACCAGCGAACTCTTGTCAGCGGTATATCCTATGAAGATGAGGGTTAACAGGGTTCTTACGAGTCATTAAAAAACCTAGCCTGCGTTGCAGACATTTGTCAGCGTCCGTGTGCACAGCCTAACAACTGACATGTCCAGCTGCAGCGCAGGCTATGAAAACCTGAAAACAGAAACTCGACTCATATTACTCACAGAGAGCTAGATTCCAATGAGATTAGATTTATTGGGCGAAATATTTTGAAATCACAAAGATGACATATACTCTATCATAAATCTGGTTACTGTGCTATTGGGATATTAATAGGCCATGGGAATGGTCCTGAAAAATCATGGATCTTCGGAATGTTCAACGAATACGACTCTAAATGAAGAAAATGAGAAACCAGTGGCGTTGAACCGATTGAATGTTTGCAAGACATTCTCAATAACCTTCTTTTGTAGTTTGCAGAGAAGATCGAAGTAGTAACTACTTTGCAACTAAGATCAGCGTTCGTTCTTATTTGTACCTTATGCACTAGTCATTTGAAACCCCCACCTCGGAGATAGGCGGGGGCAAGCGGGGATGTTAACCCGATTCTCACCATCTTTTATGGCCTCGGGGTGCGGAGACTTCACTATTGTTTCATTTCCTTGCCCCTTGAGGCGGGGACTTGACAAAATTATTGCACAAGGAGAGACAGAAGCAACAGAAGCCGGTGGATTCTTGAAGATGCCAGTACAAGGCAGTGGCTACTGAGAACTAAAAAAACTTTGTCTTTTCATGCAATTTTTGTCCGACAAACTCATGTTTGTAGATCGGTGACACTGTTTTGTTGTCTTATTTAACTAAAGTTTCCTTGATAAAGTTTCTTTAATATTGAATTTTTGTAGAGAATTTGTGCTGGCCAAAAACGTAGTCTCCCGGGGGCAGGGATGTTCATTATGAAATTTTGCCCCGGGTATCGGGTACCGGGGACTTCACTTAGTTTCACATCAAGAAAAAAGAATGTCCTCGCTATCCTCGAGGTAGGGGGGGGGGGGTTCAAATGACTGGTGCATTATTTGTTCCATGACTTGTAAACCACAACACTTTCCATAACCTAAATCTGTTTGTTGGTGATACAAAGGATTATTCTTGATTAAAACTTTCTCAGTACCTTTTTCCCTTTTTTTTAATTTTTCTTAAATTTCGTAATGTGCGCTCTCCTGATCAAACTGTAAAGCATTGTAAAAATGATTTAATGGAATTATCTTTATGTTAACAAATCAACCTCTGTAAACAACGACTTGGCGAGAATTTAAAATACTACTTCTTCTGCTGTAAAAATGTGTCCAAGGTGCCATGCCCTTTGACAAATGTCAGAGTTCTGCAATAATTATCTCCCGAACATGCGCTGTTACATCTCCGATTCCGATCTGTCTTAAGCATGTGCCAGTATAACACTAGTACTTAGTCTTTACCTGCTGAACGGAGAATCGCAGCCATCGCAGCGCCAGCCAATATACTACTCGTGCCCAGTCCACTGCCCACTGGCAGGTTGCTCCACGTGTGCAGTTCAAAGCCACCGCCATATTTGTCTTTCAGCTGCTCAGCTAGGCTTTGGTTGGACGGTAGGGTTATCAAATTGAAGCAGAAACAGGCTTTTAATAGAGCTCCTAAAAATTGAAACCTTGAAGGTTATGCAAAGACAGACACAATTGTTGTCAAAACACAAAAATTTACTAGAACCTAGTTTCTCGGCACACAGGCAGGCAGATGACAGGGTAGGCAGACAGACACACTGATAAGTTATCCACACATACACATACATATACATATACAAATGCACATATTCAAACAACTACGGCAAAACAAACACATATTCACTGAACGTAAATATATGTGCAACTACAAAATAATCTACACAGGAGGCGGAATTCAACAGCAGTGGCACAGCAGTTGAGATTTATGCTATTGTCACACTGCTGTCAACGCTTACGTCACAGCAATGACAATTGCTACTGGTGTAACATCGGTGATAGTGACAGTATTGTGACAGCTGTGTACTTAACTGCGCTGTGACAGCAGTGGCCAAGACAGCACTGTGACAGTGATAGAAGCAACAGTATGTCAGCGATATAAACTAGCAACGGTGCAACAATGATAACACTGAAACATTATTGTGCACACCAGTGTGACAGCGGTGAAAAACTGACAGCGCTGTGCAAGCGGTGTCACCGGCAGCACTGTGACAGCGGTTTCAACTGACAGGGATGTGACAGCGATATTCACGTTTGTGTGACAGCATTGTGCACATCACTGTAAAAGTAGTGGCAACTGACAGCACTACCTCTGGACTGTCAGTTGCCATCACTGACTCACTAATATCCACATCGTTATCTCAGTAAGTACTTTCACATCGTTCTGCTCGTTTCGCTGGCACAGTGCTGTGTAAATCAGTGTCTGACCGCTGTGGGATTCCTCTTGTGTTCACGTACGTATCTCTCTCTATATATACAGCTATCTTAAAAAAGGTTGTCATAATCAATAGTCGATACCGGAACCGAAAGGAACTTTGGGTACACTCATAATGAGTGATATTGTGCCAGGGAAGGCTGTTACTGCATTGCAGTGGCATTATATGATGAACCTGCGTTCCATATTTCGCAAAGTCAGAGCTAACAGCAGCGATTATTTGTGCTACTTGGATCCCATAGTTCCTCTCGGTTCCAGACTATTGACTATGACAACCTTTTATGAAATAGCTGTATACACACACATATACAAACACAATCACAAAAACACATACATGCGCATACACTTACACATACTTATTTAATCATACAACCCTAGATTAATACACTTACCTACACACATAGAGAAATACGTAAACCTACACCGACACCTAGATTTCCTTACACGCCATAAACACACAGCTGTGGACTTGCCACAAAACGACTCACTAATCCGCTCTCGCGATTCAGTTCCAAAAACGAAAGCCGAGTGCGTTAGGGCGGGTAAGTTCTCCAAGTGCCAAAAGGAAGGACTTTGTTCAACGTACCTGGAGCATTGGGGTGCGAGTAGTTGGCCAGATCGGAAAGCTCCCTACACACAATACGACTGTGGTGCTCCCCTGACCACGGCACCAAGACAATTTCTGGTCTAAAACAAAACTTAATCATTCAGAGTACATATTTATTTTAATGCAATTGTAGTATACGTATGGACGAATCTCTCTACTTGTTCCTATATATTGCTAAAAAAAAACAAGAAAAAGCAAAAATAAAAATACAAGAAAAGATTAAAGAAGAGAAAACAAAATTAAAAACAAAAGGAAGGAGAAAAAACAGCAAGAAAATCAAGAAGCTTAAGAAAGAGATAACAAAAACAAAAAAAACGAAAAAAAAACATGTTAGTAATAGAAGTTACAACTTTTAACAAACTACACTAAAGGCGCGTTCGATTGACTCTATTCCGTACTTCCTAGAGTATGGATTTTTTATCTAGATAATTAAATATTCTCTTATACATTAATTTCTCTAATAGCTTATTAAATACTGA
>JAOBRG010096438.1:6604-20148 GCA_027574985.1 Umimayanthus nakama | reverse complement strand
TTATTTCCACCTCTCTAACTGTGCAAGGACAACTTTCGCCTCGGTTTCATGTCTAAGCTTGGTTACTTTTCAGGAACTGTGAATAGGACTATTTGTATCCTTTTTCTCAAGATCTGTTGTTTGTCTTAAGTACAACAAATAATAAATATATATTTTGTGATGATCATGAAATACCTCTTTTAATGAAATGGTTGTTCCTCTTCTCACTGACTAAAATAAGGGTATAAGATAAGTTTTTAAAAAATCATTTTCATACTTGGCATTTCTGGAATTCTCAGGACTGTGAGTGTGTAGGTATGGTGGTGTAAGGGATGGAGGGTATAGTGATAAGAAGAAGATAAAGCCTTCAACTACATTAAATTTACCATTTAAACCAAATTAACCAGTGATGGTGTCATTTAATACCATACATAACGACATCACAAATCTTCATGTCAGTGGCCATTTTGATTTCTTGTTAATCCTCAAAATATAATTGTAAAAAATAGATATACCTCAAATTGAATGAAGTGTATGTACTAATGAATTTTGATGAAACCAAACTGTGTTACAATGAAATTTATAAAAGAATAGTTAAAAAAAAGTTTGTATAGACCTTTTAGTAGTAAAAAGAACCATGTTATTTGATATGTCTTACAAAATCTAGTTGCCATGGAGACATACTTTAAAAGTTGTTGGCCGAAGTTAAAAAGTTACACAATTTGGCTATCGAGTAACTCAAAATGTGTTACTGTCAGTAGAAGTTTTAAAAGTGCTTAGCCTGAAGAAATTCACTGATCACAAGTTTATATTTCCTTGATGTTTATGCAGGGTCAAGAATCACCAGTAAAACAGATTTTGCTTAAGACAAGGTATGAAACTAAATTGTTATTCTTTCTCAGAAAATATGTGTAGACTCAATGCAGAATGGCAGGTAGAGCTCCCTGGACAAGTTTAGCTTATTAGAGAAACAGTTAAAATCAACCCCCTGTGATCACTGAATTATACTTCTATTGTAAACATGTGGCTGTTAGCTGAATAATTGTCCCCACACCTTGGTAGGGAGCCTAGTGGAGAGGGTGCGAGTGGTGGACTTCCTGGAGGAGCCACAGCCCCAGTCCCCACACCTGCTGTCATTGCTAAGCAAAATAAATCTGAAGAAACTCATACCAGACTGTTGCAATCAGAGAGAACAGCGTACCAAATACAGCGTAGTGCAAGCTCCCCTGCTGTCACTGCTGCTACAAACGCAGGTACCAAAGGTATTTGATATTTGATACAATCAATTCTATATAGTACTTTGATTCATATGGTGAGCTGGTAAATAAGATTGGGATGTGCTGTTGACAGGCTGGGGGGACATTTTTTGAAGCTGAACTAATTTTTGTTTTCATTTCAAGACTAGTAAATTTATTATGTAGTGCATTAACAGGAAAAGGGTCTCCTGTAGCATGTCAGATAGACTAAAAATTTCTAGTGGATTTTCATCCAATTTTTAGATTCTAGCTCAATAATCTTTTCACCGCATAAATACAAGCTAGGATAGTATTTTAAAATAAAAGCTGACAAAAGATGTGAGAAATTGAACTGAGCAAAATGCCATAGGCAGTTTCCTTTTCACTGAAAATATTACATGTTGTCAGTCTACATAACCTGGTCAGTGGTGTTTTTCATCATCTACTCCAATGTTACACTCTGACTCCACATCTGTGATTTTTATAACAAACAAATTTTTATTCCCTAATATATTTTCCATCAAACTTTCCCCAATTCCCATTTGGATAGCGGATTCCCTAACAGTTTATCTTTAAAATATATGTGTATTTGTCAAAGTTCAATTTTGCATGAAAGAAACAAGCTGGTTGATGTTCTGTTGTAGGTGGTGTGCACCACACACATGGTGTTAGTGCAACTGTGGAGAGCGCTGCTGCAGGCCTGTCCTCCCTCCGACTAGGAGCACAACCAGGAGAGACTCGGTGCATCAAGCTGCTTGACGAGAATTTACATTGGAGTGACGAGGCCCTTGAGGTGAGACTGGGCTGTGTTTTGAATTAAAATCTGCTAATCAGAAAGCAAGCATCCCCAGAACCTTTTTTTAGTTCAGATTTTCCCTGAATCATTTTCTGAATAACAGCTCTTAGTCAGCATTTACCACTGTGTCTTACTTATTTTTGGAGATTTACCTGGTGAGATATTTGACAAGATGTTTGTCAGCAAGAGATTTTAAATTATGTCAGTGGTAAGTTGAAGTGCTTTAGAAATTTCCCATTAAGAAATGGGAAAAAAAGAAAGTATATCTCTGCGCATGTCCCCAGTGGGAATAGAACCCACGACCTCTAGAACAGATTATCCAAGGTTGCTCTATCAACTGAGCTAAAAGCCCAGGTGGGAGCTGGTTGTAGGCAATCAAGAAGGTACGAAGCAGTAATAAACACTTACACAGGAGTGAGGGAACAACAAGTAAGGTTTGACTGCTCAACACTAATAAAGAGATATATAGCTTGGTTTTAAATGTGGTAAGACAAGACAAGACTTTATTTGTCCCAAAAATGTGTGCAGCTATTTTTTACAAAGTTTGTAAAATCAAATTGTATAGAAGTACTGGCTCCCTGAAATAACTATGAAGCTAAAAGTGTCAGGGAGCCAATAGTTTATATTTAAATACAGTAAACAATTGTGCTGGAGGTACAAGATTGTAAGTTGAAGCGTTTATCAGTTATTTGGTGCAAAAGATTTCTGGAGACCCTAAAGAACTAAAAGAATCCATATTGTGAACTCAGTGCCAACTTCTACAGCGAAATCGTGTGTTAAAATGATAGTCATACCCAAATTTATGCCGCATATCGAGAAGTACTAATCTTGTGGTCTAGTATCTATAGTTGTGCTAAGTAGTGGTATTGCAATAGTGTTGTTGGTAACAAGTGGTTTATACTGAAGATTTCAAGAGCACTACGTGTTAGTATTGATTGCTGTTACCTTACATGTTGTAGCTTTTGGTTGATCAAACCGATTTCCTGGTCATTGGTGTTGTGGGCCTACAAGGTGCAGGCAAGTCAACCATTATGTCACTTCTGGCAGGGGCTGAGCCCGCGGCAAACACAAGGTTAGCGTCAGCTGTCTTTGTATGCCACCCTTGGCATTGGCACTTTTGTTGTTTCCCAAACTACTACTAGTTACTACATTGAAATTTTAGTAAACAATGTTTCGATTGGGTTTTTGAAATGATCCTGTGTTGTAATATGATTGAGTCTGAATGACAAGTAGAATTGTTTTGAAAATGTTGCACCTACACAAGACTACTGATGATGATAATGATGGTGATGATTATTGTAATAATAGTAGTATAATCATCACCATAATTACAGAGCTGTCAAGTATCTGGTTTTCCAAAGAGTGAGTCTTTTAGACGAGTGAGCGCCAAGCGGGGCGAGTTTCATCTAGGGGGTCTGGGATTTTGAGTTTTGCACTCCTTGAATCGTCTGAAACGCACAATTTTATTAAAACAAGGCACATTTACTCCTTCTATGGAATCGAATTTATCGATTATAAGCACTTCTGATGGCCAAAACAGTACTGAGAGTTACCTTCCAGAAGAGTGCTAATGCGTGAGAAATACTCGTGTAAGTGTAAAAGCGTGAGATTTCATCGAAATGCGGGAGACTCGTGCTCAATGCGTGAGACTTTCGGAGAGCTCTGCCATTATAATCTTACCATCATGATGATGATGATCATAGCGATGATGATGGTGGTGATGATAATACCATGTAAGTGTTAACAATATTACTGAACAAAAGTTGTATCACAAATAAGTGCCAGTAAAAGTGAATTATCGAACACACGATCATGGTAAAGATGATTACGGTGCCATACAAGTGTCAGTAGTATTACTGGAACTAAAAGTGGCGCATCTCCAACTAATAAAAATACGAGTGAACAGTAATACGCCAAGGAAAGTAAACTCTTTTGAGCGACCAAAACGCCACCTGCAAGAAATTGTCTGCAAGTAACGGCTCGCTCAGATTCAATTTTTTTGGCACTGTTTTCATCAAATGTTATTGCGCTCATGTACGATTTGTGAATTTATTGGTAATACAAGTAGCGATTAAGTATGGCGATGTCTGAGTCTCATATCAGAAATTCGCAAAGAAGACTTTACAAATGTAATGGGAAGAAAAACAGCGGACACAAAAACGCAAAGTTGATGATTTGCAGTTATTAAGCACGATAATCACGGAATGTCTTGATTTAAATGTACACGTGCATGCAAACTTTATTCCGCCTATCCCCATGCAAGAGGAAGTTATACAAAAATTCATGAATGTATCCTAAGATTACATTAGATTATCCAAAATTGTCTCTTAATCTTTAATGCTACTTATAAGAAGTGGTAACTCGTTAAATCTGTAAAACTACAAAAGCTATAAAACTGAAAGATGTAATAGTGAAACTCGTGAAACTGTTGAAACCTTTGCATCTATCTTTTTCAAAAGAGACCATTTACCAGCTATTCCTTCAGAAGTGTTCTCTTCATAGAGTACTTAAACACCTTTACAAATTTGATTTTGTGATCTCCTTCAGCATTAGCAAATAATTTACTGCTCGCTTCTAACAAGTTACGATATTTTGCTTAAACTCGTTCAATAATATGTAATCATTTTATTGCCCAAAGTCAAGTGTAGATGTTGCGCTTATTGTGTGTAACTTTTTGTAATTTAATATTTACTGTTTTATCGTCCATCACCAGGTCATATCTGTTCACACCTCAATCAAAACATATTCAGGTAATAACGCAGGGATTACTGCTCGAAACTGTAATTTTGCTAGATATCTACATAATAGCTTCCAGAATGGTTTGAAACTCTGAAAAGTTCTCAAATTCTCGAATAATCCCTAGTATGCTTGGTGAGAAAGCAGGTACTCTCCAGAAAATCCGTTAGATTAGCACTTATAAATGGCTTCTCTGAACCCTCTTGACACAACATGATGTTGGGTATTTTTCTAGTGGAAGACTAGTTTTAAAAAAACAAATTTTTTTCTGCGTGGGCGAGTACGCTGAGTATGGGCTTGATCAATAAAGGTTGATTGTGGTATGTTTTCGCCTGTTGGATGTGGAGTTTATTCTCTATTTACATTTTGGACACGATTTAGTTGCTTTAGATGAGATGTTGCCAGGATAGCCACGTTCGAAAAAGAAATCAGACATTTCATCGCATTTGGTGTTGAAGTCTGAATCATCGCTGCAGAGTCTACGGAGCTTGGGAAACTGGGAGTACGGAATTGAGTCTGACATAAGAAATCGTGTTCAAAACTTCAATAAAGAATCCGCTTTAAAACCATCAGCCTCAAACAATGAAGAGCGATTCACCGAACAATTTAGCTGCCAGAAACGTTGTCCTCAGAAATTTTGAAATTCTACGGTCAGACCCAGAAAATGCACCAGTTTCCCCTAATCCACCTATCGTCTCATTCAAGCACGATCAAAACCTGAGAAATTCACTTGTCAAAAGTTCACTTCCTTCAAACCTAGAACCGTGAGACTTTAATTGTTGGGTAACTACCCGGCAGCATTCTGAATACAATTACAGTTTAAAGTTATGACAATGGTATAGTCGTCACGTGTAGTTAAGGTATTTAAACCTCCTCGATTCCAACAAAAGTCAGGTAATATAGAAAAGTTTTGAAGTAACTTTCAATTGCTATTATTATTTTAAAACTTAATTGTCTGAATCGTTGAACTGCAGGAATCGGGCCTGAATCAAACAAGTGGGGTTGATATGGTTATAACCCCCGAACGATTGGTGCTGATTGATACCCAGGTGAGTTAGGATTCCACCTTTGATGTAGAAGACTTAATCTAGTGATAACTCTCATGGTTTATTTGTAAAACAACGTCCTTCACTTATCCCCTAAAATTTGTTCTGTGCGGCAGCCATTGCTGAGCCCGGCAGTTTTGGATCATCTGATTCACCATGACAGGAATGTGCCTCCAGATTATACCTCACCAGAGAACTGTAACGAAGTTCAGGTAAGAAATTGTGATATTCATTGTTTTATCGCATAAAAAAATGGGAAAGGTTATATTTTACAGGAGTATAGCATCTAGTATAGAGTTTTATTATACGGCTGAATGATTTCGCGTGCTGTGATTGGTCGATTCCAGATCCGTAAGTAGGTATGTCTAAAATGGCTGATATATAGTTAGAGGCGACCCAAAGGGCGTTTAGACCTTCTGGATTCACCTTGTGGGTATCCAAAGCTGTCCAGCGTTTCCAAACGTGTCCAGAGATGTGTCTAGAGCTGTCTAAATTCCAGTTGTGTCTAGAGGTTTTCAGAGGTGTGTAGACATCTTAGAAACTTCTAGACACCTGAATCTTTAAATCCTAAAAGTATCTTTGTAACCAGCAACGCCTTGTGGTGTTTAGACATCTATGTACACCTCCAGACAGGTCTAGACATGTGTCTCCAGACACGTACCTAGACACCTCTGTACGCGTCGAGAGACCTCTAGACATGTTTACACACGTCAAGAAACAACGGAACACTTCTAGACACTTCTGTGTCAATTCCTGCACTCCAGCATCTCCTGCAAATCAGAACCTTCCCAAAATTGTATAATTTGTTTTAGTAGCAACGTAATCCACTTTGTGCTGTTGCTTATTGCGTTTTATAGATAGATTCAGTGAAACTAACAAAAAATGCTTAGTACTTAGAGTTGTACGAAAACTGTAACGCTGATGAAATACAATGTTAAGTAATAGCCGATAATCAGCCGAGTATGATACCTTAACGTGCATGCAATTCAATAATTGGTTTCAGTTCCATGTCATCAGCAAAAAGCAGCGTGTCAACTAAAGTAGAGGCTTCTGGGAGGTCATTAATATAAAGAATAAAAAATAGAGCTCCCCTCTTGAAAAAGCTAATGGCTTCTAGGGGATTCCTTGCTAAGAATTTATCCTCTTCAGTATTTGTTATTTTTTGTATATATATTGGCAAACAATAAAAATAAAAAATCGTAGACTCAGTTACTGAAGGGATGTTAATATAGATACCAATAAACTTGAAACTGTTATTTGAAGTTTGCATATTACACTATATGATTACAACACAATAAGCTAAGTTTGCAAATACTAGCCAGCACACTGAAGAACATTGCAACAATAAATGCGTCCAACAAGAAAGGTAAGGTGTGATCAATAAAGGCATTACTATGTAATTAACGTAAATATCATTAAAATTATGATATATCCTTGTGAAGACCTGCCGTCTAACTGAGGATTGCAGCTCTGTTATTCGGTTTCAGTATTGCATCGTAATCTGTTAACATACCTATGTTTTTCTTCTTGATGTTTTCTTATTCTTTATTGAATCAAAGTATGATTACTGCAATTTACTATTTTGTTTTGAATATACTAAATTTGTTTACGTGTTACACTATATCATTGAAGCTAGTATGTTACCTAACCAGTATGGTTGTTCTAGTCTCTACAGATTATAACTTTTCTAATGACGGTTTGTCATGTGTTACTCGTTGTGCAAGATTGGTTCACAGATATTAACTTATTAAGGTTAGTGTCCCTGTTTTATCTACTACGGCCAAATTTCAGGGAAAGAAACCTTGTTTTTTTAAAAAAATAAACTTGCTGCATCATTGTATCACAAAGTGTGTTTGGTTGATTATCTATATGGTAGATCAGTTTCAACCTTTTTGTAAAAACCGTAATTAATTTAGTTCTAAAACGGTGTTTCCATGATATAGGGTCGGGTTTCATCACGGTCTGAGCACCTATATTCGCTTACTATTGAAAGTTTGATGTAAGTTTTCTTGGACTCTAAATATGGAAATCCATAGACTTCCTTCCCTTACATCATTTTAAAAAGCTATTAAAAAGATTCAAAGTATCAATTTTTTTTCTATGTGATTAATAATTAACTTTTAGCCTTTTGTTTATGCACTGCATGTGTGTACCCGTTCATCTGTGTTATCGCTGCTTTTATTCTTTTTTTTTTCGACCACTGCAAATAATATATGTATTCTTATGTGTTCTGATCCCCTGAACTAGTTAGTTTCCAAGTTATTTCAGAGGACCAGCTCCTTTATTTATCATTTGTTATTTTACCTGTGAATTGAATTATGTAGCCTACTCAAGGGAAGTCTACTATAAAACATGGGATTTGTAAAACAGAAGCAGGATTTCGGCCTTGTGGCTAGGTTTGCCAGTGATTCGCACTTGTCTGATTATGTGTGTATATATATCTAATAGTTGCAAACTTAAGAATATTATTTTACTTTGGTTTTCACGTGTTCTAGGTTTGTTAGAACAGCTGAGATGCTAAAGCCTTCTTCTGTGTCATCTCACACAAGTCACGAGTCAACGGGGTGAGTTGTTGCAATCAAGTTTCCACAATGCTTCTGTTTTTCCGTGTTGAGAAAGTAGGGAGGACTAATTATTGTTTTACATGTTTTATTGGGTTCGGAAAAAGAGCGTTGGTTCAGTTAGAATATTTTGTATGTCCCTTGTGAACCTGAAGGAAGTCTTAAACCCTGTTCATTTTTGAGGATGAAATACTTTGACCGTGATACCTATTTTCCAAGGTAATAGTCCAGACTACAAACGATTGGTCCCTAGCCAGTGGTAAGCAAATATAGTTTGAGAGAGTTACTGTGTTGGAGGACTTGTATGTCTATAAGCATAATTGAGCAATGAAAACGGAACATCGTAGCAGTAAATGCAATGCCTATGTTTGCGCCCTTGATTAAATTTATCTTGACTTGTCAAACTATTGGTAATTGAAAGAGGCAGCATATTTTTCAAGTCAGGCACATGCTGGTTGAGTAACCAGTTTCCTTAAAAACTAAAATGTGATTAACAAATCAACACTTTATGGGTTGGATAACAGCTGATCCACTCCTTGTGCGGCTTTCTTCAGATTAAATTCACCGGAAGAGATAAGTGATTACTACCCGGATGTTGGTAGGTAATGAATTATGTGAGCAAGCGTTGATTTAATCCAAACCCTGAATATGATATAGACTCGTACTTAACTTGTGTCTCCGTGTCATGGATTATTTAGATAGTTCTTTAAATCACGCAAAAATCTTTCGCCTTTTCCTAAAGAATTCGGTGGAGGAGAACAAATTTCTATGTGGGAAAAATCAGAGTGGTCAGATAAGCGACAAACTACAAAAACTCAAAATCCGTGCTGCTAGTGTGATCACCAGATCGTCCTACGATACCAGTTCTATTTGTTTTCTTTAAAAATTACACTTACACAAGCTTTCCATTTGCTGGAAAAAAATAAAAGTCAAAAATCATGTTTAAAATTGTACACGGAGTTTCCCCTGAACATCTTTTAAAAGGTATTCCTCTCTGTAGCTCTGAATATAAATTACAAAACCTGGAGGGTAAACTAACTGTACCACAGCTACGTCTTATCTAAAGTAGCGCCCCCTTATGCAACAACTTATCCCAGAATGTAAGAAATAAGAGCTCGTTAGGGGAGTTCAAAAGGAAAACAAACCGAACATACCAAGTATCGGATTCCAGCACTGCAATCTTGTAAAACAATAACTAAATATTTTAAACTACTTTTCTTTTTTCCAAAATAGCGTTGTATAATTGGCAGATGAGTTCCTGTGTTTTAAGCAAAGTGTTAGTAGACGAAGAGCCGAAGTTGGCCCCTGCACCTGTCATTTCTAACAATGAATTTTTTGATGAAATGTTTAAACAAGAAGTAAGACGTACAGACAGAAAAGCGGGACGGTCGAGAGTGTCCATCGTAACGAGAGTTCATTGCGGCAGTTGGCTTTAGAACTGCACTGCATGCACATTTTCGGGGATATTATCTTTAAGAGGACTTGTTTGGAAGAGTGTAAAAATGATCTAAGGAATTGGAGGATGCTGCATTAAAAATGAGAGGACACTCGCTACATTTTCTGGGAAACTATAGAGAAAAGATAAGAAATAGATAAAAATCCAACACGAGTGTAGAACTTCTTGGGGCTGTTTTTGTCTTTCCTGGCAATGGCACAGGAAAGATAACATGTAGCAATATTTTTCAAGATGGAACTGAAAAACCACTGTCTAATGTCCGAGAAATTGTTCTTGGAATCTAGCAATGAAGCTATTAGTTTGGGGGATTTAGTGATCATAAATGACTTCAATCAATCAATCAATCAAACAATTTATTATCATTATTTTGTAAATACAATTTCAAGAGTTCCAGTGAAAGGAAACAAGAGTAATTTTTGAGGTTTTATGATTAATATGGTCTCCATGTAGGTCTTGTTGGTCTTATTTGGAACCTTACGACAAGAGGATCTTCTTTGATATCCATTGAACTGAATGCTTTCTTTTTGTTTTTATAGTGTTTGTTTATAACAAGGCAACCAGAGAAGATTTCCATCCGGAAAATTTAAGCTCCATGCACTTTGCCACTAGTGCATATTTTCAGCATTCCAGACTCAGAGTACAAAGTAAGTTGCAATAAATACAGGTCTAACTCTGACGTAACTGCTATAACTTTTGGATGGACAGTTGCTGTTCCAACCTGTCCAGGAAGACTCAACAGGACGTGTTGTTGTTTCAGGTGGAATTTCGCTGATGAACTCAAGTCTCCTGCCCTATGGACAGCTTCTTGCCACCTGGGATGACGTAAATATTCACCTGATCCCGGTGTATCGGGGAACGGCCAATGGAGTGCTGCATGGTATGTCCGCACTTCAGAAAACAAAGTCGTGGGTTAAACAAAAAAGTGTCGACTCAAAATTAGGATTTTGGGATAAGAAAGGTTTTGCAGCCCTGTTAGTAAGCAGCTTTGCTTAAGAATTGACTTCCAAATAAGTTGCAATGGTGATTGCAGTCATTATTTGTTATTTCTTCCTTTTTTGTCTTCATCTAAATCACAACCTGTTCTTCCACTAGTCATCCTTTTCCTATCTCTTTCCCTTCTTTTTATCTGAAATGGTTTCTTTCATCTAATCACTTGTTTTTTTCCTTTCTCCCTTTTGTAATTTTTCTCCTAATTCCTCTGTCTTCTTTCGCATCCTGTTCACCGTTTTTTCAATTATTCACTCACTTTTCTATTTGCTCTTCAGTTTGATTTTGTTTCACTTCCTCGCCCTTTTAAACTTTTCAGTTGTCTTCAGATCAATCCCTTCACCTTTTTTCTTCTCTTAACTATCAAGCTAATTCCAATAAATATTCTCCGTCTATTCTTCTCTGTTGTTCTTTTCCTTCTTTCATTTTTTTCATTCTTTTTCTCACCGTTTTTTTTATCATCTTTCTTTTTTTTCTTTTTGGGACGTTCGTTATTTTTTACCTATTGCTGAATATATATGATTACCCCTAGTAGTAGTTTTTTCAGCAGTGTGCTCTTAGAACCAGCAACTGTGCACCATATAATTCGTTGAAACTTGTGAAGCTATACACACTACCCGAGAAGTGAAGCATTTATGTGCACAGTGCCTACCCTGGTGATTGAACAACGTGGGAAGGTAAAAGAACAGGAAGGAAGGATACCTTGTGTGTTCTTTCATCTTCCCAAGTGTTTTTGATAATGGCTGAAAGCACAGACAAGCGTTTCTTATTTATTTTCCGAAGTGTCTGAACTTTCTACTTAACATTTCAGCGATTAATACACTAACCGAATACCGGTCTTGCCAGATAATATAATACAAATAATTGAAGGTAAGTATAAAAATTGCCTTAATCATTTAAGGATACCGTTTACAACCACAAGGAACACTTCAGAAAAGACTGCATGTAAATATAGAGATAAAAATCAAAGTCAGAAAAAAACTGCCACTATATATGGCAAGTTTGGAGCTGAGAGGGTTTTAAAAATAATCTCATTTTGTACCAAAAACAGACAATGGGATCCATTCCTCTCTCATTCCTGACTTTCGTGGCCATCCCAACTTTCAGGTGATTCTTGAAGCTTTACGAAGTCAGGTAAGTTTTCCCGAAAGTTTTTAAACCATCTCAGTGGTTGTGCTGGGCTGTGTGGTTGAAAGTATTTAGTCATTTTTGCCGACTTTACATGTTTTGTCCCTCTTTCTGTTGCTTTTTGTTTGTCTCTCAGTTAAAATAGGTAGTTTTTTTTCTAAGGGGACTATTTCTACATTACTAGTTTTTAATTGGAAACTCTTTTTTTTTAATCCTATCTTTAATCGAGAGGGGATGACTCCATAGTTTGACATTAAATGACATTGTTTCGTTGGACAGTGGTTTGCATAGTATATGGCTGGTATTTCCATTGCATGAACAGTTTCGCTGTTGTCGTGTGCCGGAAAAAGAACTAATCCGTCCCAAGTAAAATAACAGATGGCCAATTCGCTACGGTTTTTATGACGCTACGGAAGCTATTCCTATAGTGTATACGAGGCCATTTTTTAGTGGGAAGACTGCTTTTAAAAAACCTGTTTTTTCTTGCATTGGTCAGTAAGCTGAATACGTGTCAGACTTTGCTCTGACGAAGGGTTGACGCTCGAAACGTCAGCCATACATCAAACGTCAAGGGCGAGAAACATAAATATCAATCTTTGTTGACCATTACCCCAGTTCTTACTTGAACAGTTAGTAGTTTCGTAATTGTCTTTTGTTGAGCTTTGGAAAAGTTTAAAGTTATAAGTACGTCTATGTAATTTTTGTGTTTTAGGTGTTTTCAGTACATAGGCAGCCTTTGACACACCATTCACTGACAGAGAAAAACTGGTAAGTCTTGATCTAGGTACTATGGAATCCCTTGTTTGTTTACGTTAAAAAAGCTTTCATAACAAAGTTATAGTTTTCGGAGAAGCCGTTTCCGCTCTGCATCAGCCAATTGCTCACTAAACATATTTACCGGCAAAGGGTTTTTTACAGAGTAGAAGCCAATGGATATGGCTATCTAATCTTCTCATTTTGGAAGTGTGTTTGTCGAAATATGTCAATAGCAAATGTGCAGACGTGAACAACGAGCTGACGTGTCCATAGTTTCAACTGGTCAGAAGTATTTTGTTACGACGTTCCGGCAAACATTTCCCCAGGAAACTGAGATGGCAATCTGAATTTAGTTGTTAAAGTGTTTTTGGCACACTTATTTTGCACTACATGTTACACGACCGACGTGTTATTTTTCCTAATAGATTCAAGTTGTGATCAACCTTGCCCGACCACTCAAATAAACTCAAAGTTACAAGTATGATTATAGAAACCTTTAGATTTGAGTACAAGTATGATTTCTTAACCTTTGAATTGGTGACGTTGACTGCGACATCTTCAGCAATTCCTCTAGCAGACATGAGGGCGGTCATGCACGCATAAAAATTGACGCGACAATTAACGATTTTGCGAACTCCTGTCAAGAGTTTTGTAAAGCCAAAGTTTTGTACTCGTAGTCGAAATAGCACTTATTGCCTAGTCAAAAAACTTCTAAGCAGTCGTATTCGTTGCCAAACTTGTACCCGTAATCAAAATTAAAGGTCTCTCTAATAAGTCGTACTCGTAGTCAAGTCTACATGTGTATAAGTCGTACTAGTATTCGGAGTACTACTAGTAGTCAAACTCGTACTCGTAGTCAAATCG
>JAOBRG010096327.1:0-14014 GCA_027574985.1 Umimayanthus nakama | reverse complement strand
TAAAAGACTACTGGGGATGTGACGCTAGATGTATCAAGTGGATTGACTATAATGAGGTTACATTTTTAGCAGAGTTACTAAAATGGAGTCGTACATTTTAAATTAGGAAGATCAGGTACGGTTAAAAAAATGGTTCATGCTGTTGTTTTAATATTTAAAAGTCGGGTCGCGATGGCACTTACTTCAAATACACTGTAATGGGGAAGGGGTACGGTTTTGAAGGCTTTCTGCACTTCAGGTCAGCAAAACTTGACCCAAGTACCGCTCCCCCCGGCTTTGAATTTGTAATAGGATTTTGTTGCCACAAATTGTTGAAAAGGAAAAAAAGAACGGGATAACGTTTTTCAGTTTTCTCGCAGCTCTCCAATTCGCGTCCAAACACCTCTACAGTTCGCCATAAAGTGATAAACACAGTCATAACTACACGAGAAGACTTAGGTAAATGGCGAATTTTATTGTTCTTCGTAACATTATAGGACTTACAGGGGAAATTCAAATTTCCCATATATGCGTTTGCTTAAAGTTACACGTATATGCTATTTCAAAAAAGGTTGTCATCGTCAATACTGGAACCGACAGGAATTTTGGGTACACTCATAATGAGTGATATTGCGCCAGAGAAGGTTGTTACTGCACTGCCGTGGCATTAAACGATGAACCTGCATTCCATATTTTGCAAAGTCAATGCTAACAGTAGTGGTTATTTGTGCTGCTTGGATCCCATAGTTCCTTTCGTTTCAGTATTGGACTATTGACTATGACAAACTTTTTTGAAATAGCTGTATACCCCATATGTCGAAAAACAAAATAAAAGGTACTCCGAAACACCAAGCCAACAGGCCTAGGTGAGGAAAGAATCTCTTCCTTTTTGGGAAGATGGGTGGGGGAATGTCGTGAGACAATTTAAACTTAAACTCTTGGTAGGTTTATAAACAGTAGAAACATCTTTCACAAATATGCTAAAGGGGACAGCACTGTTGACATATCAAAAACACAACTAGCTAGTGTGATCCACAGAGCGAACAGTAGAGAGAAATACTGGTGTTTGTTTGTTGCTTGAAACCATTAAATTATGTTTCCTTCATTATTGTTTGTATATTTTAAACATTTGCTATGTGCAAAAAATTGTCAAAATACGAGTTACAAAACATGACAAACAAGATGTTTTTTTTGGGTATAAAAGGCTTGTTGTAGTAACAATACCAACTACTGTAGACGAGTTGCTGCATACAAACTAACTATCACAGTGTCTTTTACTTACCATCATGATGCTAATCTAGCACTTAATCTTTTTTCTTTCATTGTTACAAAAATGGCTTATGCATTTAGAAGGCTAAACGGCTCTTCTAAGTTGTGAGTTCAAGCCAACTGAATAGTTGGCTCCTAGCTTGTCCTCGAAACAGTGCACTTTGTAAAGGTTGGTATCACTCTAGACTTCTTCGGGTTCGTTTTTAAGCTGCCATGTTGGTCATTTCTTGTTCAGAAGCCTCCGTGGCTGGGTTGTCCCTACTCAAAGCCGACCGGCCCACAACTTTAACTGATTCAAGGTACCGCGATCTCCTCTTTGCTCTGAAAGCCTTGATAGCAAAAACAACAATATTTATTTAAATTCGAGATTTGGAGATAGAAATTCATTATGGACAAACTTACAATTGGTTTGCGAGTGCTGGACTCCATTGAGGAGTTGCATTAGCTATTCGACTCTGGAGGCCGCCTTTGTTTATTTATAAAAAGCAGTTGACACGGTGAAACAAAAAAGAAGAAAAGAAACAACAAATGAAAAGAGAAAAGTAATAAAGGCGTTTAGTACTTTAATAAAATAAACAGTTAAGAATGGAGAAAACAAAACTGTTACAAACCGGCGGGTTGAATCCATCAAATAAAGTTTTTGGTCAGCTGTGTCTTGATCATTTTTTTAAAAGACTCTTCTTGAGGAATTTGTTTTGCAATGAGGTAAATAGAATGCCGGGTAAGTGGCCTTTGTATCTTAAACTGAATTGTCCGTAATTTGCGTGCACAGCATTTATACAGCGCGTTTTCCATATAACGATGCCCAAAGGCACTTTAGAATGATCAGTTTACCCCCAGCGGACCGGAAGCATACTTAAAAACGGTCCCTGTATGCTGGTACTCATTTTCCGACTCCGAAAGGTTGGGAAGCTGAGTTCAATCAATCAATATATACACCTTTATTTTCAGAGAGTAGCCCGATCAGTTTTCTCAATTGAAAACTGCTATCAACAGGGGCCCGAGTTAACTTTAGCGGGAAAGTAGTTCACCCAAATAATCAAACCTCGACCAGACCGGGGATGTAACCGGGGACCTCAGGATTGGGAGGCAGGCTTTACCACTGCGCCAACCCCTCGCTGTAGGCTAGGACCAAAAGAGTGAAACAAGGTGATCTGGATGAAGGTCTTGTATTACAGTTGCGGCCTTTTCGGATTGATTGGAACAAAATCGGAAATGCAGGTAGAGTCATATTATTGTGAGATAGAAACGAAACAACTTCTGCCTCAACCGGTTCCAGCAGGATAAGAATAAAATCAAAACAAGAATATCGAGTATAAAATATTTAGAAAGTATACAAAGACTAGTAAAGGCTATTGTTGTTTCTTTTTTCGAAAAAATGTATTCTCTTTCAGTACTTGGCTAGTATTCTTGTACCTAACATACTATAGATTTATATACCACGATATTCCCGAGAGCTCCGGAATCTGCTTTTTAAAGCCACAGCCTTTTCCTCTCTGTACAAATATGCAGAAGGGGGCGGGAGATTCTGACTAATCTTTTGGGCTAGAAAAATCCTGCACTCTCCATTGCATCAATTACTTTACACTATGTATTTTATATAAAAACAATTAACAATTGGAAAGTAAAACCCGTTGAGTCGTTAGCAACAATAATAAACTCTGGGCTTAACAGAACGGACCTGATCGTGGATGCTTCGAATTCGCTTACCCGAACAATGAAAAATGCAAGTAGAAGAACGCACAAAGCAGCTCCCAGGACTATCAAGGCGATTTCCCAGTCTTCCAATGAGCCACTAGTACTGGATGATCCTGTTAAGAAGGGAATTATTAGGTCAAACTAAATGATGTAGCTCTGACAAATAACTAGTTTAGCATAACATTTAAGCTTATAGTAAGAAAAATAAATTAGCTATGAAAACGTGATTGATGAATGAAAGAAAAACTGTGGATAATTACAAGTTATGGAATAGGTAAAGAAACTGGTACGTTTGTTTAAAAGCTGAGAGAAATTAGAATCTGCTCCGACTCTTCGACTTTTATTTGTATAAATGCAAGGACACTTTTACCTCTGCCGCTAAGTTGTTACTGGGTTTAGATTCAGTGGTGATATACATGTACTGACTGACACACATAGTTTTGTACTGACCGTTTAAACTCTTCTTACTTTGTTGTTTTAGTTTTTTGGCATTGAAGAGCCACCCATATAAATAACTCAACAGGGAATCTGTTATTGCTGAAACCTCACCTGGACTCTTTGCTTCAGTAACCTCGACCGATAACAACTGCAAAGCATTCATCTTTCCAGTGCTGTTTGCATTGACCAGTGTTTTTTGTATTTGGAAAGCAGTGGCGTTTGAAGACGAGAAAAGCAAGACACGAAATTTAACGACTAGGCTTCCCTCTTCGAATCCAAGAATAATAATGTCAAGAAAACCAGTTATGTCCTAAAGAGATGAAAAATAAGACCACTATTACACAGGCCCTTTGACTTCTAAAGGCACTCTGGGGCATTGCTAAATAACGAAACAGGGATATTTTTTACTTCGATTTTTATTGCTTTTTATAGCGTAATTTCAATATTCTTTACTTTTTTCTGTGAAGTTGTATTTTTACGTATTAAAAGTTCATTACAACAGTTTTCCTCGAGTTTTGAGTCTAATAAAACCATTCAGTTTTGATGTCATGTTGGTCCCCGTGAATCCAATATGGCGAGTTATTGACGACCTATGACGTCATACGTCCAACAAGGCAATTCAAGTTGCTATAGTTGTCCTCAAAATTTAATTGTGTTCCTAATACTTTTTGAACTAGGAGCTGCTTCCTCCCCCCCTTTTTGAGACCAGAAAATCCCCAATGCTTGAGCAATATCAGGTTTAAGACTGAATATCATAGTGCCAGTAATGAGCCAACTGTTCATTCCACGTACCTCATAGAGCTTTGTCAGCAAACTATCATACTTTGCCTCCGTCACCTTGTAGTTGGTGCTGGTCGGGTCCTGAAGGGATGAGTCGTACACATCGTTGAACGTGGCTTCCACCACAAACTGTTTCCCTGGTGGTTTTTGGTCACGTGACTTCACCATTGTTGACGGAGTTACGCCACTCGATGGTTTAGTGCGAGTGTTTCCAGGGGTTGCTGTCAGGATAGCCGCAGCAGCTGAATACGGTTGAAACACGATATATGTAGCAGGTTATTATTAGCTTAAAACCATGCGGAAATATTTCAAGTTATTTATAAAAGACAGATCAACTTTATCATCTCAACGCTATCTCAAACCAGGAGTGAAATGAACGAATTTGCACAAAGTGAATGTTGAGAAAATGGAAAGAAAACATTTTCCACGAAGATTAACCGAGAAAAATTGTTGCACTGATTTTTCTCTTCCACTCGCCGCCTCTTCCTCCCCCTCCCAAAACGAGTTCAAATGTAAATATCATTTTTCACGTCATATTCATTATATAAGTTTCACCCTATTGTAAACTTATGCGAATTCTTTTACCGACATAAAAATGTTTTACACTTGTCAATTTAAATGCGAGATATTGCTGGTATCTTTTTGTTTTAGATAAATTCCCTCGATCCATCAAAATTTTTATTCCGGTTCTTTTCTCACCAAATCTGCCCGACAAATTTGCCACACCCGCCGAACCCGAAATCAATACCTGTGTCCTCAGTTCTCCGTATGTAACTTCGTTAATACGAATTGGAAACCCACAATCTACCGTATATATCAATGGAAAGCTTGTTCTTAAAAATGTTGGAAAGTTTGTTTAAAAATTTGGGTTTGTAAACGAATGCAATTAACCAATTCTCTGCGCTTCGATTCTCTTGCTTAACTTTTCAATTATAACCAATTTATCAGTTTGTAAAGAATCTTTCAGATTAATTCCATAATACACACTATATAGGCTGTTTGGAAAAGGTAAAAAAAGCTATTAACCATGCATTTAAGCTTTTGGTCTAGGATGAAAAAAGATATATCTCGAAATCTATATACAACAAAAACGTAGAGTTTGTTTAGGAGAATTAAGCAATACATATCTTGTCCACGGAACTATGTGTAAAAGCCCAACCTGTAGCTGCTCTTTTTGTTGATGGTGCCAAAGAAGAAGCAATATCCGTTGTACTCCAAACGACTACTCCAACAGTCGTCCATTTCTGCACTGCAGGCTCAGTCACCGCTCTTGCTGCTGTCGTTGCAGCCGAAGTGTCATTCGTTGAAACTCGCTCTGGTGTTGCAGTTCCTAAAAATGGTTTACCGTTACAGTTTGCTAAAAATGTGTACAATATAAGGAAACTTTAACAGTTCAAATTCTTTGGTTAGTCGAATTGGTGTTTAAACCGGTTTTGTGTTGCAAATACTTGGTTTACCAATATAGTCCATGGCCATTTCACAATTCCTAAAAGGTAATCGAAATTCTGCACGAAGCAGAGGCGAAGGTTCTCCTCGCACAGTTAGAGAAGTTGAAACCCTAGACATGCTAATAAACGTCTTTCTTATGATAATTAGTTCCACTTCTCTACAGCAACTGTACGAGGACAACTTTCGCCCAGGTTTCATGTAGAAGCGTCGTGTATTAAATCAAAACTACTAGTAGCTTAACTAGTGCACCGTCATTTTGATCATGAGCGAATTAGTATTTCTGCTAAGTTTCGAACAAATAAACGTAATAATAACAAAATTACGGTTGGGGACGAATCGGTCCTCCGCTGACTCAGTATCCTAGCGTCAACAATTGCCCGGCCAGGACAAGTATTATGTTCAAATAATTATGTAAATACTTTCATTAGTACAAAAATAAAGCTTTTGTTTGCTTGTTTGTTTGTCTGTTGTGATGGTAACTCAGGGACAACAACTTTAAAACAACATTAAACACCTGTTAACACCTTAATTGCCAATTACCCAAGATGTTTTACAAGTTCCCCCCTAAGTCAATAACCGTATTTTCTTAGCAGAGGAATTATTCGTCTTGAATAGATTATTCGACTGACCTAAGTAAATACAAGACACGTCAAATGGAGCACTCTAATCCTACTGGATAAATACGAGACCCATCAGATTGATTTTTTCCCACTTCTTTTTATCCTGAACCGGCCAATTCTTCAAACTTTCCCCAAATTTTCTCTTTGTGAGTTCAAAAATTTTTTTAAACTTGAGTTTCCAGACCGACCAGAAAACCCTTCTCACTCGCAAGAACTGTTGCAAACATTTTTATAGTTTCTGCTTGACAATTATTTTTTTTCAGTCGCCATCTTGGTAAAAAAGACGTCCGGGCGGTTACTGAAATCTTGCTTTCTTGGTTACAAAGCTAGGCTTGCTCTATGTGGTAGGTCTCGGATTTACCAAGGCGAATTCATCGTCTGAGACGGTTAAGTCGTGTCTTTAGTGCGTCAATACTTCGCTCTAAATAGACGAACTAATGAAGCTAAACAGGAACGAACTTAAATTCGTCCTACCTAAAATCCCGTTTTTATCTTGTTCATCTCAGGTCGACGAATAACTCGTCTTCTAGGTGAACACGATCAACAAACAAATTCTAACCTCTAACTGCTCCGGTTGTTCTCGATACATGGGAAAGAACGGTGAAAGTTGTGTTTTGGGAGATTTCTCTAGCGGTCGTTGTCTTCCACATTGCGGGCTCAGTTACCGTTCTTGTTGGTGTCATGGCCGTTTGCTTGTCCACCACTGAAGCTCGTGCTGACGGTGTATTAAAACAATGTTTTAGTTTTAACAGTTTGCTTGAGATTTACAAAAGTAGTAGGTATAAAAAGAGCGTTAAAGTTCATTCTTTCTAAAATTTCTACGTATGAAATGGTACTATGACCGATATAAGCCCAATTCGGTCTGTATTTAATAGACGAGAGTGAAACGGAAATCATTTTTTTTGTTAGCGAGTAATGATTCGGGCGCGGGGTGGCGCAGTGGCAAGAACACTGGCTTCTTACCAATGCGACTTGGGTTCGACTCCCGGCCTGGGAAGTGTGTGAGCAGGGTTTGCGGTCCCTCTCCGACGTCGGGGGGTTTTCTCCGGGTAGTCCGGTTTCCTCCCCAACAAAAACCACTTATTAAGCTCTGAGCAGTTTCGGCATTAGCTTCGTTATTTGAAACTTAATTAAGATTAAGATTGCAGATTACAGACAGACTTGGACAACACGTTTTCGTGTTACAAGTTTAGTATAAAAGTTTCAATTACAGAAAATGAAAGAAAAATTGAACAAAGCCGCTGTTTCTGGTAACATGAAAAGTATTTTTAAAGACATTTAAAAAAAAGGAAAAGAACTGTTGCTGTTAAGTTCAAAGTCTCAATTTTGTTTTTGCCACAGTTTCTTAGGTTGGTCACTGCTATTCATAGCATTTATTTTCTTGTTGCTGATTGGTCAGAAAACCTGAAAGGCTTGTTTAACTGACCAATAGCAGCATTTTGTTGTGGGACACCGTTCCACAAATCATTCTTCCGTCAAAAAGGAGAGTGTTAAATGAGCCAATCAGATTGGACGAAATTGTAATTTCCTTCAATAAATAAAGTAACAGAACGATTGTGATATAATGTCGTAACGCCGTACTGTAATAAACTAGTCTAACAAAAAGATATTGAAGAACTCAAACCTAGAGTTGCTCCATTACTTGTTGGTGCCAATGGAGTAACCTTAATTGTTGTGCTTCGGAAGCTTTCTCCGCCGGTCGTTTTCTTCAACTGCGCAGACTCAGTCAGCGTGGCTGCTGTTGCCACTGTCATGTGGTTGTGTTCAGTTGAAGCTCGCCCTGATGGTAAAAGAGGGTGACTGCTGTAAGCTTCGTAATTAGGTAGAGTTCTAATAGCTATTTGTTTTTTTTATAATACAAGTATTATTTTCACTAACATTACTGCTTTTACTATTATTGTTATTTTTGCTATTTGTATTGTTGTTGTTTTCATTATTATTACTATTGTTGTTGTTGTTTTTTTTTCTTCCTCTTCATCTTGTTGTTGTTATAGTTCAACTGCGGTCGAGCAAAAGTTGGGATTTATACCAGCCGTGTTTGAGAACGCCCAGCGTTTGCAACAGGACATTTTCGGTTTCAGGGCCTCGATATTAGGCTTTCATAGAACAGCCTTCCAGAGTGTTTTAAAACCAGCATAAATCAAATTATTTATAAAGGTTTTCAAACAACAGCTCAGAACCTCAAAACAATTCTTTTTTCAAATGCGTAGCTTTTCCCGTTTTCTTTAGATAATCGTTTTAATGCTTTGTAGATTTATATCAATTTTCTTATTCTTTACACGCTGTTGTTATTTCTCTTGCTTAGCGCTTGTTCACGTTCGTGCTAGCGGTTATATCAGAAACTTTATAATTCCTTTTGCTATTTTTTTGTTATTAAAGTTATTGGTTACTGCTCCTGATTCTTTAGTCCGTTTACAAAACGTCACGAAAAGATGAATATCCGTTCATTTTGCCGGTAGCCAAGCAAAACGGTTGTTTGCTTAGAAAATGATGAAACTTGGTAAACACACCTGAACTGCACGATGTTGCGTTCTTGGTCTTTATTGAATGTGCTGTTGAACTCAGAACCGATACCATTACCACTGTGCCTGATGGGAGGAAACATGATTTAAGGCTCACAGATCTAGAGTTGATAGATTGACTACCATGTTTAACAGCAGGTGAACAGCTATTCCTAGCCTCCCCTGCCAAGTTTTAAATTGTTGGAGTAATGCTATACTATTAATCCTGTACCAATCACAATTACAATTTCTGTAAAATACTCGTAGTGTAGAAACTTACACTTGTCATATTTTCAATAAGTTCAAGAGTTGTTCTAACAATTGGTTTACCCATATCCATAGCTAACCGTTTGATGTGCACACTAATAGTCAACGACCTCAGTCGAGATCCTAAAATTTAATCGTTTGTATCGCTTTAAGTTTTTAAAGTAATAACATCTTGTTTCAGCTCAAAGTCGTTTTACTTCCTCAAGTCTTCACCTCTGTTTCTTACTAAATAGTCAGTTACATGGCTTCTACACAAGATTTCATATGCCTAGTGTCAGAACAAATATTTCAATTAATCCATTTTCTTGCAGGGGCCAAAATTATTCAAATCTTCCCACATACATTGTCTTCATTTTCAGATGATCTTTTTACTTTTTTTCCCCAAAAACAGTAAATGACCTCGTCTTCATTTTTTTGGTTATGTTCTTTTTTACTTATTCAAGCGCATGCGCAATGAATGAGTTATTGCTGTGTGGAATCGTTCGTGAGTTTGTTCCGTTAAGGAAAAGTTGGGGTATGAAACTTCAGCTTTACACCCTACTATACTGAATCAACCCTTCCTGATCAAACCACATGTACTAGTAAATACTAAATCAGCCTTCACACTCGTTGGTTCGTATCGTATGCGTTTCAGTGTATGAATGTATGACTTGCATCTTTCCCCGAAAATAGTCAGTAAGGCTCCGACTCTGAGAACGAAGTACTCTATTGGTCATTGAACAAAAACCGTAGCAATAACTGACACTTTTGAACAGTACAGGTTGTTTGTATTATTTTTTTTTATCCAATGAGATCTTTATTTGTTCTCAGAGTAGCGGGCGACTCAAAATACTTAACTGATTGTATAACTGGTAATATAATCCGCGTGGCCCAGACATTTAGCTCGATCAGCCTACGCTATTTCTACATACATACAAAGACCTTCCTTTTACTTGGGATTTTTTAAATATTTTGACAAAGCTTGTAAGCTAGTATCTCCTAAAACTTCTAAATGCCTGCGCTGTTATCAACTGCAAAAGTAAAACAAATACTGTTCTCCTTTAATTACCACTGGATTGTGGAAAAGGTTTTACTTAACTTCAAATCATCATTTGGTTTGCTTGCTCCAAAACTGATGCATAACAAAGGCTTACTTTAAATCTACATTTAGTTGCAGTTTGACAATCATTGGTAAAAATCTAGTTGAAACGTAGCATTATAGCGTGATTTGAAAAACCAATTATATTTTGTTAAAAAAAGCGAAATTTCCATCTTTAATTTCCAATCTAAACCAAATGGCAGAAACTTTGAGAGGTCTCTTGACTTCACTTCGTTCAAAACTGTTGAGAAACCTTTTCAATTTTGAAAAATTACGAGTTTAGTGAAGCTTAAAAGAGATCAAGGAAAGGGGAAGATGGCGGTAGTGACTGCTCCATAGCTGGCAGTTACTTTCTGAAAAAAAATCAATTGTAAACAAAAATATCCGACAACAGACATCGGAACTTTGCAATTGCAGATGTAAGAACAAGGCAAAAAGAGGCAAAATACCAACTAGCCTTTTATAAACATCATCTGCTTGCATTTTCAATAGGTGTCAAGTAAAGATGAATTAAATGTGGCTTATTTTCTGACAAAAACACCTAGCTTCAAACCACCTTAACTTTCGTTTGCCTGCTTCAAAACTGATGCGGTTTTCTTTATCAGACAAAGTTTGTCCGTTTTGCTCATTCAAACTGTTCTTAGCAGGGAAATTGCAGTTGTTTTTTTGCATTTTAGAGCCTTTTACACTATTAAACTCTTTTCGAGTTTATCAGGCGCGTTTTCCGTTTTGTTTGAGACAAAGAAGAAAATTTTAGTTTCTGTAAAAATTTAAGTAACAAGAGAATTAAAACAATAAACTGTAACAAACTAAGTTAGAAAAAAAGATACTAAAGAACTCTAACCCATGGTTGCTCCATCACTTGTTTGTGCCAACGAAGTAGCCTTAATGGTTGTGCTTCGGAAGCTTTCTCCGCCAGTCGTTTTCTTCAACTGCGCAGATTCAGTCATCGTGGCTGCTGTTACCACTGTCAATTGGTTGTGTTCAGTTGAAGTTCGAACTGATGAAAAAAGGGTGTGCTAAAAGCTTCGTAGCTAACTTATTTGAATGTAAGTCACGTTGTTGAAAATGTTTGCAAAACCATGTAAGTTACCAAGTTGTGCGGTGATACTTAAATAACTATATAGCTACGATTCTTTTAGTCGTCATTTTTTGGTGTTTTTATTATTAGTATTATTATTTTTAATTATTATCTCTGCTATTTCTGTTGTTGTTGTCTTTGTTGTCGTAGTTCAACAGCGGTATTGCGGTCAAGTAAAAGGTTCGAGTTATATCAGCCGTGATCAAAAACGTCCAATTTGGGCGATAAGACGTTTTCGGTTTCAGGGCCTCGACCACACATACAGAACAGCCTTCAAGAGGTTCTAGAAAACTGATAAAACGTTTTAGTATTTTCAAATGCATATCTTTCCCGTTTTTACAGATATACATTCGATTTACTTGTAGATTTATATTTCCTTATTCAGTACTTTTCTTTAAAAGTTGTTAGTGCTATCTCTCTTGCTCAGCGCTTGGAGACGCTCGTGCAAACGGTTGTATTTAACAATTATCCCCAGAAATAGAGGTGACTAGCGGTGGATATCTTCTTTTTATTGTCCAATCAGAGCGCGCGTAAAGTGCTACCTACTTGTTTGGCAAATACTAAAAGGACCTTGATTTCATGATTGTTGCCGTTTTTGTTTTTGTTATTACAGTTAATGATTAACGTACTGCTTCTGGTTTTCATTAGTTTGTATACAAAAGGTTACAAAAATGTAGATATTCGTTCGTTTTGATAGTTCACGTTAGCAGAAACACTGAGAACAACAATACTATCAGTGAAAAAAAACGAAACACAAACGATGAAAAATCAACACAATTGTATATAAACAAAAGAGAAACAAGAAAAAGACAACCAAGCAAAACGATTTAGTTGCTTAGAAAATAAAAAAAAATCGGTAAACGCACCTGAACTGCACGAGGTGGTGATACAGTGACATGTTGGGTTTCCTGTTGCATTGTTTGTGGTTATTGCATGTATCGTGGAACTCAAAACTGATCTCACGGCCTGTGTGCCTAATGGGAGGAAACAAGAATTAAGACTCACTGAACAAGAGTCGATACTACCATGTGTAACAACAGGCTAACAGCTATTTCCTTGCCTTTCTGCCAAGATTTAAACTGTGGGAGTAAAACTATACTATCAACCTTTTAGCAAGCTCAATGACTGTTCTCTGTATATTTCTCTTAGTAGAAACTTTATGTCTAACAAATGGTTAACA
The DNA here is from genome assembly GCA_027574985.1 of Umimayanthus nakama. NCBI lineage: Eukaryota > Metazoa > Cnidaria > Anthozoa > Zoantharia > Parazoanthidae > Umimayanthus > Umimayanthus nakama. Next base: position 1,674 of record JAOBRG010096327.1, on the reverse strand, counting down.
TTCTACTCAGAGCTAATCGTTTGATGCGCACACCAATATTTAACGACTTGGAGATCCCAAATTTACTTGTTTATATCGCCTGCAAATTACTAACATCTTGTTTCAGCTCAAAAGTATTGTGATACCTCGAGCCTTTACCCCTGTTCTTACTAAAAGTATCAATTACATGGCTACTACACAAGAACTTTGAAGCTTTTTCTAATACCTAAGGTCAGAACAAATATCTAAATAAAATCCAATTCTTACCAATGGTCAAAGATATTTAACTCTTTGCCAGCTGATACTCAATTTGCAAACACATTTTCTTCATTTTCGAGTGGCCTATTTTCATTTCTTCCCCAAAACAAGCAATACCTCGTCTCCATATTTTCTGTTTTTGTTTTGTTTTTACTTTTCTTTTTCTTTGTCGTCGCCCTTTCATGACCGACATTCTCTTATACATGAATGTTCTGTAGTAGCAACTCACGTCTTTACCCATATATTACGCTTTTTAAATTACGCTTGCTATTACGTTAGGGGGATAATCCCGTATAAGGCTTGCGGTTTGCTTTGGCCCCCTCGCCATCTTCTATAACACAGCTCTTGAAATAATTAGTTATGTCGGCAAATAGATAAACTTGAAACTGAAACTAAACTTAAACCAAACACAAATTCCATAAAGCGAGTTACACTAGACTCGACTCCAGTGGTATTAGAACTGTTACTCACTGTTATGACATGTGCAGTTCACCGTAATGTTCCTGCAGTGACTGCCCAAAATCATCATTACCGTGGAAGACTGGGAACTGATGTGGTGTAGGATTGAATCGTTTTGTGGCCGTGGTAGCGATTCGACGGCTGTTGATACGATGAAAATGTATTATGAGATTTTCTTCAATCTTTGCTTTCCATGTCACTGTTCCGGTGTTCCAGTCTGCTTGTCTGTCTCTTTGCCTGAAAGTCGTTCTGTCTGGTTGTCCTTTCACTAACGTATTCATTTGCTGCAAATTACCATCCTAATTTCCCACGACAAGCTCCCGTCTGGCCTTATAGTTCAGCTGGTAGAGCAATCTTGATCTGCTTTGGAGCTTGTGGATTCTAACCCCACCGGGGTCAGAGATTTTTTCTCTTTCTCCGCGTGGGCCCGTTTTCCTTTAAGGCTAACGCTTAATAGGTATTTTTTGGGATAATATTTAGAGCACTTTAGCTTATCACATTTATATCACTACATGTCTGTCTGTCTGTCTGTCTGCGACTGTCTGTCTGTTTTGTTTTCTTCTTTGAAAGTTTTCTGACTGACATGCAAGGGTTTACTTTATACCCTGTTAATGAGTCAACTCGGTATTTTATTTCAAGACGGATATAAACCCCGCGATACTATATATGCCCCTTTTGATCAAGCCACATATTTTAGTAAATACTCATTCAACTTTCGCACACTTTGTTTCGAGCTTAGTGTTCGCACCGTATGTGTTTGTTGTGTATGTGATTTGCTCCTGTTTTTTAAACACTTGAAATGACTGCATCACTGGTGGTTTTTTGCGTGGCCCAGACAATTAGCTCGACTAGCCTACGCTATTTCTAAACATCCGCGCTCCCATCAACTGCAAAGATGAAAGAATATTTATATACAATTGTTAATACTTTTTTTGAGCACAGTAGAGTTGTTTGTGGTTGTCGTTGTATTTGTTGTTG
>JAOBRG010096216.1:0-20155 GCA_027574985.1 Umimayanthus nakama | reverse complement strand
CTTAAGGAAACTACTCCATTATTCATTATTCATTTCAATTTTTTCATCGTTATTCATTATTCATTATTCCTCTTCCACCCCCGATACTTCTGGTACCATTAGCTTCGTACATGAAATTGTTTTTTAAAACTCGGAAAATCGATTTGTTAACGCTTAATGTCAAATAAGAGCTGACTCCCTCCCCCCTTCCTTAACGTCAATCCTATTTTTTTTCCTTTTTAATACCGCACCCAACAACTGCCTTCAGTGACTGTCTATTCAAGTGGCCGTATGAGTAGTTGAACAGCCCATTGAAATGCATCGAGATAGTTTGCGTTCTAAAAAGAAAAAAAATTACCATGTTATACTATCTGTCGGCAGCTCAGTTGTCAAAAAGATCAACTTGAACATGAAGCAGTTCCAGTTAAATTGTTAAGTCGTTTTACTCCTTGTTCCCGTTGCCTTGTGACTTTAGCAAATGGACTTGCCTGCGAACGAGGCTAAAACCGCTCCTGGATTCTCTAGCCGCGAGAACCTGAGTACCAGGTTTTAAAACAAACCAACATGGCTGCTGCCATGGCTGGACAAAGTAAGTGAAATTTCCTCGACAACATGTCTTGAATTCAGAGCATCTACACAGATTATAAAATTGTTTTCATCTTTCCTTAGAACATAAACTAAATGCGCAAGGTCAATCGGATGAATGGACTATTCGTGAACGCCTAATACTTGCTTCGTCTGTTGTGAGAAGTGGTGATCAAAACTGGTAGGACAAGGAACAGTAATTTATTTTCGACAATTTCAACTTGTTAAGACAGGGCTCGAAATCAGTGATAGCTACTAGAAAAATGTTAGAGGATTTTTCTAAAATAGTCAGCTTTGCTAGCAGAAAACTCTTTATTAGCAAAATTTTGCTAGTGCCTTTGGAGAACTAAAAAATTGATTCACAATTAATGAATTATATGCAGTATGAGCAGACCATACTAGTTGTGCTGTTGAATGTTAATTTCAATTTGACATGTGTAGTCTGCAGTACAGCTGAGTTGGGTTTTAAGTTTAAGGCAATTAAAAACTATTTTGAAATTGTCAAAAGCAAAATAGCTAGTTGTTAGGATATAAAGTTTTGCTTAAGACAAACAAGACATACTTTCCAGGGATAATGGTTTTGCTAGTTCTACTCTCCTATCTGGGACTTTTTGCTAAAGAGGGTTTTCTCACTTGCATTTTGTTCCTAGTTCCTGAAAACCTCAATTTCTAGGCCTGTAAGACATTCAAGCACTGTTTGGACTGCTTTGACTTGGAGTATTTTGAACATATATGGCTTAGTCATTACACAAAATAGGACTTTATAGTTTACTTCTATCCATCATTAGTAATCAATAGTTAAGCCAAGGCGAAAAGCATGCGTTGTTTTAGCTAACTGTGTAAATCCTCAAGATATATGTTCGGAGTACAAGGTGACTTTTCAAATTTCACTGAGTAAGAGTAACATTCATTGTATTATAAATACTTTTAGCCTTTACAGTCCATAGACTTTTGTAAACCATTGCCTTTGCTGTTTGATTGCTTGTTTTCTGTCAATGCTTGTAATTATATGTTTCATTAGTTGTTGTATGTACCAATGCACCAAATTTTTACTTTTTCATTGTCTTATTTAAAATGCCGAAATTTGAAAGCCCTTATGGTTTTTTGTCTTTTCCTTCAGCAAATGTATGATAAATATATTATATTAAATAAGATTTTCTTATAGCTATACATGTAAGTGTAAAGCTTTTACACTCTTTTCTCTAATGGATTTATTTGTTGCTATGCTTTGGCAGGGTCTCTGTGAGCCGATCCATTAAACCAGTCGGAGAAATGGGACCAAGTGCAAAACAAAGGCCACCAGATTTCTTTTCACAGAAGGTAAAAAAAACAACTACAATCATCTTTTGTTGTACATTGTAACCCTCTAGTTCCCAGCTCAGCACCAAACACCTCATGGTTTATTGTTGAGCTCTCAGAAACTGTTTCTATAATACTTTATAAACAGGTTGGGAGAATTTTGTTTTTTTTATCTTAATTGAATTGCTGTGTTTGATCATTACTCATTACCAAATATTTTATTTTATGTGTTTAGTGTGAGCAAAAATTTTGCACTGACAAATTGGTTGGAGTTGAAAGGGCTAAATTTTGAAGGCACTGACAAAATCTTCGATTAATTCTAGTACTAGTGATTATAATGGGCTTTACATCATACAACGTTATTATCAAACAATTATAGTTCCCACTTTTTTATCAATAAAAACATTCAGTTACAAGCCCCTTGGGTACGGGCACCACCATGTCACATGCCTTTGGCAAGTGTCACACTTTTTACAATAATTTTGTCTCACATGCTCATAAACCAAGGGTTTTGCTTCACTTTCCTAAGGCTTGCTCAACTGTTTGATTATTTATTTTTCTAACTACAAAATAATGCTTAAAATGTCAAAAATTATCTTTCAGTTTCCTACTGCTGTCTAAGAGAAATATGGCATAAAGATACATAAATGGAATTAACTTATAACTAGTTAAGAATGACTCAGCATGCCAAAAAAATTTGATTCACAAGAGGTTAAATAATTTTTTCAGAATTTGCCAGAGGAACATACCAATGTTTCTAATAAGTTGTTGAAAACTGAAATGCTTTAAGAGTAAGTTGATAGTACACTTTTATAAAACATCCCCTTTTACAACTTTTTACGATAAATTCTTGTTTTGACAATTTAAAGTTGCCAGAAAAAATGATGAGAGTAGATATAGAATAAATGTATGTGTTACAACAAAAAATAAATGAAACTAGACTGACATTACAACGTTGTTTCGAGAGTTTTCTCTCATCAGATGCTTATATCTGTTGCTTTATACTGAAGTTCATGCTTTCGACATATTCACAATCTTGCTGGCTAAATGATGTTTTTGGATTATTTTTAGAACTGTGCACTTCACTATGCAGAAATGCTGGAGAAAGTCAGTACTCCAAAGTAAGTGTAGTGAGAGTCCATATTGAAATTATCAAATTATTAGAATAGCACTGAACCTGACGGCCAATGGCTACCAAATAGACAAGTTTTCGAATTCCCAGTTGCCGCTAATTGCAATGACTATAGACTCATTTTTACATGTTTGTCTTGACTTGATGTTTAATACTCATAAATTCCAGTGTGGATATGAGCTATTCACAAGATTTAGACTTTGCTGACCAGTACTTGTGTAGCTTCAAAACAAAGTTGAGGATAGCTCTGAAAAATCCAATCTATAAACATTGTAATCAGATGCAACTTGGATTACAAAACTGGTCTATTATCCTTCGGGCTGGTAGATTTTAAACTTGGTAAAATTTTCAAGCAACTGTCATTGTAAAAGTTATAAAAATGACATTTCAACTTGTTGTTACCATTACAACAACTTTTAAAGTTGGTAATATCTTCAAAACATATGAATACCTTCACTACATAATTAGACAATTTGAACCCCATCCCCCATTCCCTATAGGGTATACAGTGTTTTATTATACATTGTGTTATCTGGAACACTATATTTGGTGCAAAAACTAAAAACCCCAAATCTTCAGGATCCCCTTCTTTCCCTAATATATTTGAGAACCCCAACATTGTTCTCCACTCTAATAATAATAACAATAACAATGATAATAATAATAAAAACCTCTTATTAGCCGAGTGCGAGGTCCGTACTGCAAGTTTAGACCAAGTTTTTTCTTTCTTTTTATGGCCCAAGTGCTTTGCGCTTGGGCCATGAAAACAAGGAAGGAAAAAATGAGGATCCATAACTCGCCGTACCGACTGAGCAAGTGAGGTTAACAAGATGTTTTTATATGGCTTTGTTGTTTATTGTTGTTTTGAAAAGGTGATCCCGTGCTAGAGGTCGGAATGGCTACCTACAAACCTGGAATTGAACAATCACAGCATGTGAAATCACTCAGCCATGTAATAGTAACAATTATTATAATTATTTTTATTATTATTATCATTAAAAATATTATTGAGAACCCCAGGTTTTTTCCCCACTTTAATAAAAAAAACAACTTACAATAAAGATAATTACAGTAGTTGTTATAATTGTAATTATTATCTTTATTATCAAATACTATTGAGAACCCCAGGTTTTTTCTCCACTCTTGCCCTCTAACATAGTAGAATGTAATAACACTGTGACCCTTGTTAAAGTTAGCTGTATCGGTTCTTGCTCACAGGCGCAAAAGGACAAATGAAAGCATTGGAGCTGGTATGTTATTTTTAGTTAAAGTTTATACTGAATCGCTGACAGTTTATATTATTGATTACTTTCAGATAATTATCATTTTTAAAATGACAACATAATGAATCCAATTGTTTGAAAGTGTGATACTTAGTTCTAACCTTTGAAGGGTTAAATTTTTATCTGCATTTGGATTTTTTTTCCAAAGATTGATTTGTTCTGTTATTTCTGGTTTACATAATTGGGGTGCACTTCTAATCAATATTAAATACTTGAGAAAAGACTGCGTATGTTTCTAGATAAAAAAATCTTGGTTGAAAGTTTTACTTAACCATTATTTAGTTTTAACTCACTTTTTAGCAGCCTGCCCCAGCCTGATAAATAAGCTAGGTTGTCTTTATGTTTCAAAGTAATAGGCACGGTGCAGCATTTCTAGTAGGTAACTAGTGCTAAATTGGTTTCAAACTCTCCATGAACCACAGTCTAAAAAAATGTTTTAACCCTTTCAGCCCCAAACACAATAAAAGATGTGTAACTAAATTCTCCTAGAAATTATATCCATACTTTCCTTGAAAACAGTTTGGGAGAACTAGCTTCTCATATTGGGTAGCTTGCAGTGTGTGATCACTTCCTATAATTATTATGTGTTCTAACAGCAAAACAACTGTTTTTGTTTTGATATAAATGTACTTGGAGAAGATGGCTATCGATAACATGTGTGTGTGTGTGTGAGGTTGGCGCAGTTGGTAAGATCTCTAACTACCAACCAGAAGGTCAAGGGTTCAGTTCCCGGCTTGGTCAATGGTTGAACTTTGGGGTACAATCTTTCACCACACTGTGTGGGACAGGGACGTTAAACCATTGGCCTACACTCTTAATGTTCTACCGAGGGACCTAAAACAACCCACACACTTGTTGATAGGAGTAGGCTAATGCTGGTGTTGTTATTGTAGACTGTAGTCGAGCATTTTAAACATGAACCCTTGGCCTGGGAATGAGGGCGACCTCTTCCCACGTTATCCACTAAAAATGAATGAATTATTTATTTTCTACTGACTTGTTTGGGTTGAAAGGGTTTATTAGCTACACAGAACAATTTGCATGCATTGTTTGAAAAGCAATTTCCCTAAAATGACCGTTGTAGTAGAAACCAGTAAAACAACATAAACTGAGTTTCTGGACGTTTTGGTGGTTCTAGATATATGAACTCTCAGCAAATGTGTGTGCTATTTTATTGGATTGGGGATCATATTCATTTGATGTGGCCATGTTTTGATTTTGATTTGATATGTTGGACAAACAAGTTTTGTATACAGCTAGCATAGTTGTATTTCAACAGACTGTGAATAAGAAACGAGTTTGTGATCTTTTTTTTGATAAAATACTAATTATTTAAATTTTATTATGATAATAATATTAGTAATAATGATCATGTTGATAATGATAATAACAACAACATTCTTGACAATATTGCTTATAAACTTTATGTAATTTATTATTCATTTTTTACATTTATGTAGCAAATCTCAATTTAACATTAACATCCTGTTAAAACATTAACAGCAATTATTATTCCTTTCATCTCTTACAGCAATGCAGGCAGTGTCCCCGGACAATCCACTTTTGCAAAAACGTGAATAAGCACTTCTCATCTGTAACTGTGATCATAATAAATATAATTCATCTTTCTCTTTTTAAAAGCTGTAGCATATACATGTGATGTGATTATATAATTATATGAAGTTGTTGCACTCATGGCACTTACCTGGATTAAGACAATATTGCAAAAGGTGAAGGCTTTGCTTAAAAAATGACCATTCATTTGCTTGTCTTGAAGAATAAAAAAGATTAGTGTTATTTGTTCTAACTTGTGAACCAGTTGACAATGATTGTCAAAATGTTTTTTTTGCTTGTCCTAAAGAGTAAGAATTGATTGGTGTTAATCCCTTCCAACAAATTATTGGAAAATCATTAAGTGACTGACCTTTCATTAAAAATGCTTGTCTTAAAAAGTAGTCTGAAGTGATTTGGTTACTTGTTCTAGCTTTTGAACCAGTTGACAAAGAACACCAAGTGAAGTTTCTGTTTGTTAGTCTTTAAGAGTAGAAATGTTAAATTTGTTTTATCTAGGGTGTTGATGCTTTCTGCGTGTTAGCAAACTTCAGAATGAGGTGTATCTTGACCTTTCAGCCCATATTATAGCATCTATCTTCTCCTTACAATGTTAACACCAAACAAGTGATTTTGTTAGGAGAACTCAGGAGCTGATCACAGCCAGTAAATTTGAGCTTAGAGATGATACTGGTTTTAATGAGCAAGTTTAACAGTACTGTTCTCATACTGTGGTTGGGGCTGAAGAGCTTTACATTGTCTGAAAAGACACCAAAACATTTTGTTTTGATTATTTACATGAGGTTTCAATTGTGACTGGTGTTTTGAAAGTATTGTTTTTAATGTTTTAAACCAAAGATTACTGCAGGTTAAATGAATAATTGGCCCTTAGAAGCTCCCTAATAGTATGTAAATTCTTACATAGATCTCGATACTTCTCAGTTTTTCACCCAGCAGTACAGTCTATACTGTTGATAAATTAACTTTCATTAATTAAAAAAGTTTACTTTGTAGCACACATAAAAATAAAATTATCTTACTAATGTTTCAAACTTCCAGTTGCATTTGCATTTGGAAGATTCAAGTCAAACACAATAAAGTAAAATATTTAAATAAAATAGTAAGATGAAATATGATGATAGATAATATAAATTAATAAACATAAATTTACTAAACACATATTTTGCATTTACAGTTTGATTAAGCTACACTAAATATTAGTATTATAATAACTTTTGTAAGGCCAGACCAATTTCATTTCCAGGAGCATGTTGTTTTTTCAAAGTATGAAGGGTCAGTCGGTTGGAAAAAATAGGAAAATAAAAAAAGTCCCCAGTTTTTGTGTTGGTTTTGAGTCTCAATAAATACTTTCTTTAAGGCAAACTCTATCTATAGTGATTTTTCAAAGTTTGCTTTTAAATAGTGTGTTACTGAGTAAGTTGAAATTAATGAGATCTAGAAACAAAGTTACATTTGTGTGAGACTGCTAAAGCATTTCATCCCTGAAGGAATTGTTAAATACTCTGGTATTCATCTTTTGGGATTGATAATTTCAGTCAACACAATGATGGCGTAATATCGCTGTTTGTTTATCAATTTTATGCACGCGCTTACAGGCAGTGTTTCAAGATCCCCATAATTAATATTTATAGAAATATCTTCAAAGTCACAAGATAGTGAAGCCTCCCATGCTTTGATCCTTAATCAAGCACTTTTACAGATTGAGAAATATATGAAAAATGGACAACCTTCCTTCTAATACAATGGTTGAATATGTTTTAATTTTTAGTGAACGAAGTGGCTGCATATGATAACTAGTTTTTAAATTTTTGAAACAAGCTTTAGTTTTTGAATTGCCATTATTTTGATATTTGTGACATGTTTTCCTATACAGGATCTCCCTGAAAACCACTTTGTGAGGGAGCTTACAAATTAAAATAAAAACAATAATAACATACATGAAAAAATTACTCGATTCTGATTGGCTGAGAGCAGTGCAGTTAAAGATTAACACCAGTGCAAAAAGCGTAATACCAGTGCAAAAAGCGTAATACCAGTGCAAATTACAAATCAAGTTTTCGAATCTTATCTTCAGTCCACAGCTGTGAGAGATTGGTATATTATGAAGTTTTTCATAAACTTCCCATAATGTTCGAAGTTTTTCCGAGGGTTTCTGAAGTTTTCCAAGCATTTCCGAACATTTCCGAAGATTTGCGAAAATTTTCAAAAATTTTCAAAAAGTGTTTGAAAATTATTGAGAACTTTCCGCCATTTTCCGATTTTTTCTGAAGATTTCCAAAGATTTCCAAGGACTTCCGATGACTTCCGACAATTCCCGAAGGTTTCAAAAAACCTCAAAAATGCTGGAATGTTGTTTTTAGCACTTAGCAACTTTTACCGGTTTTTTCCGAAGATTTCCGAAAACTTCCGAAGATTTCTGAACACTTCCGACAATTTCCGAATATTTCAAAAAAATTTCAAAAAATTGTTGAAATGTTGTTTTTAGCACTTTGCGACTTTTACCGAACTTTCCGAAGGTTTCCAAAAATTTCCGAAGACCTCCGAAGATTTCTGAAGATTTCCGAAAATTTTCAAACAAAGTTTAAAATTTCGGAAACTTGTCGAAAGGTATGTTTTTGCACTCTCCGGTGTTTTTTCCGTAGTTTTCCAAAGGGTTTCCAATTAAACATTCAGTAGTAGTAAACTTTATTTATCCTTTCAACAAAAGAGACACGAACCCTTACTTCTGGTTAATGATTGAACATTTTATTTTTTCATGTATGTTATTAACAAGTAATCATACTACTTCTTTCGTTCAATTTGAAATTAATTTGCACTCGTGATTTTTTCAAAAAGTTCAAATTTAACTCGCCCTGCGGGCTCGTTAAATTTTGATACTTTTTGAAAAACTCACTTGTGCAAATTAATTCCAAATTGCACTCAAAGTCGTATGATTACCTCTACAAATATCATTTGTTTGAATATGATTGTGAGACATAAACTCAGTTTTAAAACATTTAGTTATCTGTTAAATTGCGCACTGAAGCAACTAGTCACTGTCAAATAAATATATCTGGCTCCTTTTTAAATACAAAAAACCGACAAGCTGGGATGGTTTTACCAATAGAAAAAAAACATATCCATTATGTGTGACTTGACTCTTGACGGCATGTGAAGATAAACAGTTGGGGTGTTGAGCAATTCCGCTCACCGCTTCCGTCAGTATAAATCAAAAAGTGCTTTATAAACACTGTTGAATCAGATCAAACTGTTTTATATTTTATGGTTGCAAGCTTTAAAATATAGCAAAATTTTACCAAAAGGTGTTTTTAGTAGCTTTGAACAGCACCAATCTGGCTATTTGTTAGTTTTTTTTTTACATAATAATTTTATAATGAAAAATTTTTGGGCCGTATTCTTTTTCTGCTTTCTGCAAAAACCAGGGTCAGTAGGGTCAATGCTCTGCGAAATTAAATTGGTCTGGCCCAATTTAATTTTTATTGCTAAAAACATTAACAGACAATATAAACTAACTAAAAGATCTTTCTGGACTGACAGCTCACTCAGCTATACCGATTTGTTTATTACAATTTGAATCTAAAATCTTTAGAAAACCAGGGTGACATAGCATCTGAACTTACCGAATGTTATGTATTAATCTCCTTTACAATCATGTAGTTTCAATTATAGAAAAATTTTATTGGTTTTGTTTGCAGAAACCCCAGGAGACCAAATAGTGAGAAAGCTGACATTTGATCGCATTGAAGAGTTGAAGAAGTCAGTGAAACATGATCACATTGTGCATAGGTGGGAAGCTTTCAGTTCTTAGCCAAACTACGATTAACTTATGGACCTCTAGAAGATTAAATGGTCTATATAACATTTATTTATTCAGTGTAAGATTAAGAAATCTAATTGCAGTATAAAACTGTTGAATTTGAACACTGCACATGCGAGATATTTCTTGGTCTGATACATATGGTTTAGTAATGACCTTATCTGAAAAGGTGATACAGATTCTTGTTTTAATTTTTTATTAGCACATACTAATTACAGTAAAACGTAAACTTCTTCTTTGTCATTTTTAGATTGCAGCACACCATGCAGGGTTTTATCTTAATGGTGGTCCGCTGGCCCCAGACCACATGAATCTTCCACAGACCACTGAAATGTTTCACAATCTGGCCTGATTGGCCAGTAATACTTCAATGAATACAAACAAAAGTACTTCAAATAACTGACTATAGAACACAGCCTACTCTTTGTAAAACTTCAGTTGGCAGCCTTTTCTTCCTGTAAGGTTTTTCTATGTACAGTTTTCACACATGTACAAAACATAACTGTGTATAATGCGAAGCCCAACTCCTGAAAATAAAAACGTTTCAGCACCATTCTTGACTACAAATCTTTTTTTTGAAATGCAGAGCATTTGGTCAGTATTTACTATGCATAATGTCAAAATCGAATACAGTGATGTTTGATACTCTATACTTCGTAACTATAAGTCCAATAATTGATCTTAAATTTTGGACCAATGAAGAGTAACTTAATACTTACAAGTTCCCCAATTTGTTACATTTTGTTAAATTTATGTGTTTTGCTGTAGGAATCTGAAGACCAGAATTGAAGATATTAGAAATGGCAAGTTTGACGCCCAGCTGCCAGGCTTGTGGGAGAAAATCCAAATGTATGTACATTTTTGCCCTTCCTTGTTTTTTTGTTGCAAAATCAATTCTTCCTTAAACTTGCTGATCATGTATGGCAGCCTTGAAAAGTTACCATTTTTACCGTTTTATTTTTTATCATAAACTGAAAATACAGTCTTCAGTACATATACTTAATGTAGCAGACATCAAGTTTTAATTTAATATCTTATTTTGCAAATTTTTCCATCTTGGTGCACTTTTTGTACTATAGCAGGAGAAGGCGTAATGAGGAAGGTCAGTCCAAACCCCCTGCAGTTCCAGCAGATAGTGAAACACCTGTTCCAAGCACACCTACTACTCCAACAACACCCATCACACCTGGGCCACATTCAGGTATATACAGTGGGTAATGATACTGATAATGATAGCGATGATGGTGACTTTAATGATAGTGGTAATGATGATGGTGAAGATAGTTTAATAATGATGATGATGATAGTGGTGATGATGATGGTGGTGATGACAGTTTAATGATTGATGATTGCTGTGATAATTGAATAATAGTGATGATGGTATTGATGATGAAGATGGTGATGGTCGTGATTGTGGTGGCAATAATGATGATGGTGATGATATATCAATTGTTTATGATATTAATGTGTTTTAATTATAAGTAAACACCGTTTTTTGCATATTACATTTTCTCCGTAAGTCATTTCTTTCATTTTTAGGTGGTAATAAAATCACCTTAGTTAGATTCAGCATTGAATTTATTTGAGATTAGTTCTCTCTGTCTTTCTTTGTCACAGGGATGCTAAAGCAAGGAACCTCATCAGCTGCAGCATCTCACCAACGTGGAAAACAGCAAAGAGTTCCTAAGCCAACACCCAGGTTAGAAAAGTGCTCTCTTTCTCTCTCTCTCTCTCTCTCTCTCTCTCTCTCTCTCTCTCTCTCTCTCTCTCTCCTACAGTACATACTTGAGCCTGCAATTTCTGTAATTTTAGCTTGTAGAATATGTTTAAACAAGGATATACATTTCTTTTTAGCTAAGTTTGCGGTCAGTATGGCAAGTAATGGACCGAGTTTTTTCTTCCTTTTTTCAGCCAAAGTAAAAAGTGCACAGGCCATGAAAATAGGTAGAAAAAACAAGGATCCATAAATGTTTATTGTTTTTATTTAATTGAACTTTCAAGAGGTAAAAATTGACCTAAAATCAACCTCAACTTATACATGAAAGAGAAAATTAACACCCTACCAGATTGGCAGTAAATGCCTAAGATGGTTAATTAAAAGCAAAAGGAGTCGTAGAGCAGAAGGAATCAACTGAGGAGATTAAGTCCTGCATTGGTATGACTATTTTGATAGTGGTTGCTGTAATTAAATGAAACCGAATGCGTTCTCCTTATCCTGGTCACACACCTTACACAAACTATTGTGTTGCAGCACTGCAACTGTTCAATTCCCTTACAGTTTTGAGGCAAACAGCTCATATTGATCTCTTTCTTCATATGTTTAAATAAGACCTTTTCTGTTTGAATCCTGAAAAGATTGAAAAAAACTATTTTTCTTTATGAAAGTTTGAAAAATGGGGTTTGACTTATACACGCATTCTACTTATGCACGACTATACACCGAACATGTCTTTAACTGACTTGACAAAATCTGACACATTGCGTTCTGCTTGTAGATTTCAGAAGTACCAGCAGCAGCTCCAGCAACAGCGGCAGAGTCACACAACTCAGCACCACCCCCAGGGGGGACAGGGCATTGACGGCATCATAATGGAGGGGGATATGCCCAAACAAGAGCAGATGGAGTATTTTCAGGCGGTTGGGGGAAGCTCCACACAGGTAATAGATGGCTAAGCTTCTTTGAGTTTCTTTGGTGCATTTTTTCTTGGAACAGATAGGAAGGTAGCTCAGGCAAGGTTCATACTTATTTAAAATTCCAAGAAATCCTTGAGATTTCTTGGAATTGTTAGTTAAGGTCTTGAAAGATCCTTTTTTGTCTGACAGAGAAATCTGATTCAAACAGTTTAATACATGTATGCACCAAGCAATTGAATTTGTTATTCAGTACAGTAGGTCACAGCATGCAAATTGTTGTACAGATCTAGTTGCCTGAATTGGGTTATTGCATGAAACACGAAGCAGAAGTTTTGAGGGGTGGAGTGGGGATTGATATACAAGTAAGAGGTGATGAAGAAATTTTACCTGGTACTTTTGGGGCTGTACACATACTGAGAATCTGCCTTGCATTGGCCAGAACTTTGTCTTTGTAAGAAGCACTTTTTGCAGGTTTAGTTTTGGTTGGTGCTATTAAGAGTTATACCGGTACTTTTCTCTAAACTCTCAATGGCTAATTAATATTTTAATGCTAATTAATACTTTAATTTTGATTAAATATAACTTATTTTAAGCACTACAAATGTCTTATGTCGTGTTTGTCAACAGCAGATGGGTGAACCAGTAGATGTAGAAATGGGAAACATGCCACAGGCTGGCTCATATGGGGCTGAGGGAATGGTACACAGTATGACTCAGTCCCCCTCGCAAAAGCGTGATGAGGAGCCTGGGCAGAGTCCTCTGAAGCAGCTTCCACCCAGGCGCTCATCTTCTGTTGGTGGTGGTCAGACCCCTGCTGACGCCCCAGTGTTATCAGCTCTGCTTTCAGCACCTCCAAGAGATGTAAAACAAAACTCAGATCAAGATACTTCTCTAAAGGTGTGAAACAGGCTTTTATTGCTAGTTGATGTTTATATGCATCCTAAAATAATATTAACCCTTTCAATCCTTTGGCCAGTTTATCGGTATTTAAAATGAAATAATATAGAATAATTAGAATTTGCATATACAAACTCGGTAACATTGGCATTTCAAGCAATCTGATTGGTTCACTATCTCTGACTAATCAAAGTTGTCCACCTGTGCAGTGAATGCATGCTTATTACTGTTGATACATTGGGAGAAATTAAAAGAGATCAACCTGAAATGCTTAATTTCTTGAATGTGTTGTGTTGTCACCGAGTTTGTATATGCTGATACAATTATTCTCTTCAATGTCGGTGAATAGTGGCTTTTAGAATATTCACCTCCATGGTTCGCATGTCAGTGAGTATTCTGCCACTATTCACCTGTATCTCAGGGAATAATTATTGTTAATTATTAAATACCTTTAGCACTGGATATTGAAATTGTAATCTGATTGGCTATTTACCCACCGTACCAGTCTTATATACAGTACTGCAATTCGTCCAAATATGGAAACTGAAAAAAATTTATCACAGAACATTTCCCTTAAAGTGACCAAAAACTCAACCCAATAGTAAATAGAATTCAAGGTATTTTTATCCAGTGCTTGATATTTAATAAAACAATTATTCCACTTACACTTGCTGGACACGAGCTTATTATATCTAACTAGGTTCTTCGCATCTCATTTGCTATCTAAAAGCTCATATCCAACACACATTCGTGGAATAATTGTTTATTATAATTATATTTTGTTTGGTGATGAGAATAAAGCAAAAGATCATCCACAGCAGTTTATCAAAGATGAGAGTTGAAATTCTTCCAACCCCCCAACAAGGAAACTATGGAGACAATTTAGGAGAATTAAACAGTACTCATTTCAATGGTGTGTTTGGGGTTGAGAGGGTCAGGATAAGCAAGCAGACGAGCAGGTGATCATCAGATGTGAACATCAGTTAACAAGAGGATGATTGAGTGTTTTACAACAAAGACTTTGAACATGAAATGTTGACGATCCTGTGTCTGATCTGGTTTGGTGTAAATAAGAACAAAATATCCCAAACTAAAGGTGAAGAATATCATTAACGTATTAAGAGTCCAAAAAGTGATGTTTGTCAAATTAAAACTGACCTTGTCAGTTCTTAAGTATTGTAATTATTAATTTTTACAGGATGGAAGTTCTAGTTCTGCTGCTACAACACTGGTACAGAACCCTCAATCTGGCAACTCCCAGATGTCGACCACTGGCTCGGCACAGTGGATTAACCAGGGGGGTCAAACATTGTCTTCTTCACCCAACACACAAACAATGGATGGGAAGCCTTTTTTAGGTTGGTTCACAGGCTGTAATTATGTCGTGCTCTCTCAGTAATGTTATTGATATCGAAATTATAATTAATTGTATTATATGATCATTCTGCCTTTCTTTACAATTCTCGTTGCTGTTGTGATGGGAGATAGGCACAGTTGACAAGATCTCTGACTATGAACCAACATCTCCCTCTACTAAATATGATGCCAACCAGAAGGTCCCAGGTTTAATCCTATGCCAGCCCGTCAAATTCTGATTTGAGAGCATCGGTAACTGTTTTTGATTTGCAAGTAGCACTATAAGTTCGCTATAAAATGAAAGAGTTCATATTTGTTACTAAATCTGTGTAACATTTCAATCTCCATAGATGCAGTGTAACTCTGTCTTTGTCTGTCAAAGAATTTGAAATAACCCTCCCCCCCGTTTTAAAAAGTGTACCCTTCCAGAGTGTCCCTCGGGATTTTATTAGAGCATTTACGGTATAACAAGCAACACACTTCTCAAATTAGAGAGCTTAGGAATGCATCATTTTTTTATGAGGAGGGTTGAGTCTATAGATTTTCATTTCGATTTACAGGATTTTTTGACCCACCCTTTTGGATCTCTTCAAAAAACGTACCCCCCCCCCTCAACCCTTGGAAAGTGTCCCCCCTTTTGGATCATTGGTACAGCTTGCACTCTGATTTCTGACATTGCATATCTTTTTAAAAAATATTGAATATTAAACTCTTGAAAAAAATGTGACTCCTCCATTTATGTTCGGAAAAAATGTGACTCCCCCCCCCAATAAAATTGTCAGACCCCCTCCTCATTAAAGTGATACGTCCCTTAAGCAACGAGGGCGGTAACGTCATCGAGAACGCTACAAAACAAGAAACATGTATATTCTCTGTGTTCACTTGCTTTCTCTTTGTCACAGGGGTAACGTCCTCCAGTATGGAGGGCAAAAAACTAGATTCCATAAGAGAAAGATTGAGTAGTGGGTCGTCGTCAGCACCAGGGGGGGCACCTGCGTCAGTGGCTGCACCAACACTATCAAAACTGCTGACCACAAACACTACAGCTTCTTCGAAACCCAGCAGCTCTCCTCCTTGTAACACGGTGGCTAAGGTATGTCGGACAGAAAGCTTTGAATGTTTTCCAGCAGTTTTTTCGTATTGCTCAGTTTAAAACGTTTAGGGTGGTAAAATCGTGAGGTTTTACTAAAAATTTAGACAGTAAAACGGATAAGTAACGTTGATAGTTAAACGGTGGTAGGAAAGCTTGCTGTAGAATTTTAAAATAGGCCTTTTGACGGTGTTTCGGTCTTGGGATCTACCTACCAATCAAACTTGAAACGTATTTTGTTACTGCAGAAGAAACTAATCAGAATAACAAGTAAAGGCTAAGCTTCCTTTGACGGCCACACTGGTCCATTTTTTAAAGGTTTACAAATACTTAAATTCCATGATATTTACCACCACCACACAGGATCACTTATGTTTTCTTTTCACCCAAAACTTGCTCCCTAACTATTTCAGGTCTATGTTCAGGTTAAGAAGCAAATTCATTCCTACAATACAAGGACGTCCAAGTCGTTCTATAAGTTTTCTTGTTGAACTTAACCTCGCTAAGTAGTAACATCAAAGGTTGTGAAAGCATTTCGTTATTTAGTAAGAAGCTCAGGGAATTTCTCTTAACATTGTAAATTTTGACAACTTTGTAATGTCTGTTCTTGTTTCGTCATTTCGTCTTGTCTCTTCTTCTTTATTTTTTTATAAGATATATGATCAGCCATTCCTGTTAGCTTTGTATTATTTTGGTTAATCAAATTTTTTTAAGAGAGCTCATTCACTATAAGCCTTCTGGTTTTTCTTTGAGCTTCCGTAGACGGCTACACTACCTAAGGTTTTGGCATTCAGTTCCTCTCTCTTAACAATAAAGTTTTCAATGTAAGTTTTTGAAAACTAGATGGTTATTGAAGATATTTGACGCCGAATTTCTTATTTAAAACTCTCCTATTTTGTTAGCTTTAAGGGACACCATCTTGAAGCCCTAGGTTCATGCCAATTTTCCATACACATTCTAAATTTCACAACTAAAAGGAGGGTGCGAATCAGAACTTTTTGTGTTTGCTGTTAAAACGCTTGGTTTTTCTGTTTAGTTGAAGTAGTCTCTTCTAAAAATGAGTTCATAAAATCTAATACTAAGCTACATGGTTTTATTTGGTTTTTTAAAGCCATCCATCACTGTTCAGTCAGTATCGTCACCCCCGTCTAAAGAGCCAAGCGTCCTTAGTGTCGGAGGGGGAGGGGCAATAACTGTTGGTAAGTACCACTATGTGACCGTGTGTCATCACAATAGAATTTGGTTCCCATGAGCTTGAACTTCTCAAACATAATTGCGCACAATACACTTTTTCCCATTATTTTGTGTAGCATATTTGTTGCAAAAATCTACCGGTTTTTCGAAAAATGTTCACCCAGTTTTCGAAATGACCATATAAAGAGACTCCTCAGAAGAATAGGAGGTTGGAATCTCTGCCTAAAATGTGAGTTAAGTTCAACATTTTTATATTTCGTATAAACCCAACAAGTGAATATAACTTTTTGCACCCTCAAATTGCTCAAAATAAAGTAAATATTCATTCATATTCGCTTTTTCACGTTCATGCAGGACGTCGGACATTTTTGCTTTCGCTTTTTTGAACCTACTCAGATAAGAATAAATTACTTAAAGTTTTGAAGGTGATATTCACTTGTTGTATTTATACGAAAACAGTTATTCTCCTCAGCGTCGGTGTTTAGTGAAAAGTATGATTTTCCGCTGGTTGAGGAATGAGTGAAGCGAAATATGGTTTTATAATTCACCAGAGGGAGCCTGGGTGTAGTTTTCGCGGTGGGGAGGAGGGGGGGGGGGGTAGGTAAGGATCATGTGGTGAGAGCAGAAACAGTTCTTTTTGTTGCATTGTTTTTGATCCTTCGCCCATGTTGTCAAAGTAGTAAGGCAGTATTATAGTCAGTAAGTATGTGTTTGTGGTTCAATCCAATGCTATACAGGAATCAATGTTCTAGATATCACCCGAGTATCAGGTTGTAGTACTGTTATGGTACTGAGTTGATAGTAAAGGTCAGGTGCGTTTTGGTGCTTGTTATATCCCAGTGGTGTGTGAGAAATACTCCACCTCGTTGCTTTGCGGCTGGGTAGAATATAATTCGCTATTTACCTCGTCTTTGGGAAATAATTTTCAATTGCGTTGTTAAGATGCAAGGAACACAGGTTTGTTTTTTTATCGCAGGTGGACAGGAAGGAAGTGGTGTGCAGGCAGTCGCCAGCATTTCCATCAATCCTAAGGTTTGTCTTAGGCCTAGTTCAAACATCGAGCTTTACATGTGCCGAACTTAATAGCTATTAGGGTCGACCAAAATAATTAAGTTCGACATTTGATTCAGACGTCGAACTTATCGGCGTCGAATTTAATTGTTTCGTGCGCTTTTTCGAAAAAAACGGATATTTACAGAAGCCATTTGTATATTTGAAACCTCCGTGTTAACAGAAGTGACAACTCAATTTGGAAGTCCCATTAAACTACCCTGTGGCAAGACACTAACGACTAGGTGAAATAGAACGGCATGATCGACCCAGAGACTCTTATATCGACCCAAATTAAAAAAGAGTCGAACTACTTATATAATTCAACGTTGAAAATTCGGCTTTTTTGTCTAAAATTTTTACCCCTTAACCAACTGCAAAACGCTTTTGCGCAACTGTTCCTCGATAATGAACACATCTATTAACGCTAGTTAAGTGATGTCAGCATTTATTACGATATCATACTTTTTGATGGAAAACGGATTTTGCTGCCCCTAGCTCGTATATGTGTTGCAAAAGAGCCTGACAGTTTAAGGGTTAATAGAAAATGGAAAGACTCTTCTGAACAATGAAACCAATAAGAAAAGCCTGAGAACTGTACTCTCATGGTTGTTTTAGGATAAAAATAGAGCAAAAGTAAAAACAAAAATTAAGGTTTTTATGAAGCAAGTGCTTATAGCCAGGATTTCAAATTACACCACATATCAATAGTAAGCAAGCACTTGGTTGCGTGTGTCTGTGTTCTGCTTATAGGCAGGTTCAGCCTTAGAGTTTCCTTTTAAATGCTCTTCTCTTAACAGATTTGTTTGAGCTACCATTCTTGATTCTGTCAAGTACTCCCGTTCTGGGTTTCCCAGGAAGCCTCCTTCCCTCCACACTTGGTTTTAAATTTTCATTCTTCACCCGAACAATTAGCGAATGGAACTCCCATCCCAGGGATTTTGTAAATGCCCCGTCCCTTGACAGTTTTAAGTCCATATTAACTGGTAGTTTTTAATATTTTGATGCGCTAGTTTTATTCAGATTTTTAAAGTCTTCTTACTTTTAATATTTCCATTGTAGTAGTTTTATTAGTTTAGTAATTTTATAATTGGTGTGATATCTAACGATTTTACCGACTCAATAAAATGTAGGTGTAGATGTAGATGTAATTAGTTTAAAACTGCTGTGTTGGGGTTAAATATCGGAAATATTATTATTCCAGAATGCCTTGGCTGCAACTCTACCCTCTTCAATGGCAATTACGCCTCCTCCCGTTACTCCGCCGGCAGAAATCAAGGTATTTGTGCATCTTTTCCAGAACAGTAGATAATTATTTGCAGCATTGGTTTCATTTCATTCTAAATTCTAAAACTGTGAATTGTGGTCACAACAAAGAAAATATCAGCACTGAAATTATTCTGCGAAACAACTCATTTCCGTAAAAATTGGTGAAAATAGAAAAAAGATGGGCACGGTCCCGTGCCCCTTTTGTCTATTTTCCCCAATTTTCGCGCAAATGAGCCGGCTCGTAGGCTACTGATTATTTAGTTTTACCTAGCTATGGAACGTTTTAAGAAGTCGAGCTTTGGAGATTTCGTGCCAGCTACCAACCTACCTCTCCCCCTCCCTTAGGTTAGGATTTGAGTCGAGGTTGGAGTTAGCTTTAGGTTTAGGGGAGGGGTGAGGAGGGATGGGTAGGTCCTTGCTCAGAAAGCTCAACTGATCCAAGTTGTTTTGCCACTTGCTCCCAGTTATGTTCAAAGCCTTGAATCTGATTTTAAAACCCAGTCTTTTGCACGCTGCACTTCACAGACGCCCAAACGCCTCATTGTCAATCTTCAGGACCTGCTTGTTAGCCAGACTTTGAATGCATCGTCTGAAAACGAACACGATAGTGTCGTAAATATTGCAACCGTTAAACGTGAGAATGACACAACCGCCAATGCACCCATTGAACACCCAGCAGTCATTGAGCTCAAGATGGAAGCCGCTGACACACCCTCGCCGTCACCGCGCATCGGCACACGAGGGAGAGCGCCCAAGCCTGGTCGACCTGGCAGGCCATCCAAGGCGGCAAGGAAGAGCCAGAGAAGAAGAACAAAATCTGCAACTTCTACGGTGAGTTGGGCTGACCATACACATGTGTACAGGTTACTTACGGACCCGGAACTGACCAATCACAGCACGCAAAATTAGACAACAACAACGACAACAACAATTTATTTAGTCCTCGTTAGTCAGAGTTACAGTATTTTTAGTTACAGAGTTATTATAATAGGAGGAAC